>OX578135.1:35421175-35493675 GCA_951213105.1 Amaurobius ferox | reverse complement strand
GGAAACACATCATAGTGTATATAGCACTACAGCGCATAGAGGAATACATTACAATGAGTATAATACTATGATGTATAAGGTCTCACCTTAACTTTTTTGCGCCCTCTATTTATATTCCCTGCCTTTCATATTATAATATATAAGAAAATACTTTATAGTGTGTGTATGGCACTATAATGTACATGGAAATACATTGTAGTACGTATAGCACTATAATGCATTAGAAAAATATATTATAATGAGTATAACACTAAAATGTATAATGTATAAGGTCTCACATTACTCTTTTTTATGCCCTCTATTTATATTCCTTGCCTATAATATATAAGAAAATACTTTATAGTGTGTGTATGGTACTATAATGTACAGGGATCATTATAGTACCTATAGCACTACAATGCATAGAAAATACAATATAATAAGTATAACACTATAATGTATAAGGTCTCATATTATCTCTTTTACGCCCTCTATTTATATACCTTGCTTATAACACTATAACATATGAGAAAATACTTTGTACTGTGTGTATGGCACTGTAATGTACAGGAAAATGCATAATAGCGGTGCTGAATTACCTAATAGGCATACTCAGCACGTGCTTAGGCACCGGCAAATTAGGGGGAATCACTAAAAATACAAAATGTTTTCTTTTATTTATTTTATATTTATTGCTCTACAGAGATAAAATACCCTCGCCTCCCTTTAAAAATATAATAAACAATAGTTAGGGAAATAATATATACGATATCTAATAAGTGAGGACAACGAATTTTCTAACATAGGCTCTATTAAACTTGCGACTTTAAAAATTTTTCTGACATCCAGGGTTCTATATTGGTTACAGCCCTTCAACGGTGACTTTACTATACCTCTTAAATGGGAACTCTATAATACAATTCTGTGGCAGGCAGGGACGGTGAATTAACTCCCATTAAATGCAATAGTCCTCGATTGGGTGAATATTGGAAAGCGAAATACGCCACTGTAAACTTACCTTCATAGCCCCCTTTTCCCGAGATCTTGTCTACACATGCTGGCACGTATAAGGTTCATATATATACAGGAGCAAAAATAGTTTAGTAAGAATATTTTAGCATATAAAGGTGCATGAATAGTTTAGTTTAAAAATAAAAACTAGCCTTTTTTCTGACATTTTACCGTATAAATCAAGTCTTTCGTTTCATCCGGCGATTTTTGTATTTTGGTTCAATTTTGCCGTGAATTTAAGTTTAAACCTACCCATTTTACTGTTACCTTTTTATTTAGTCACATTCGTAATGATAAATTTGAGGATCGGAGTAATGTCCTGTGTCAGGCTGGGATGTAAACTTCTCTTTTAATTAGCTGCAATAAACCCTGTGATATTTTACTTTTTGTATCTTTTTTTCATTTATATTTATCGCGACTTTTCGATTCTGTTCAGACCCTCAGTTTCTCTTGGCGTCTCATTCTCGCCTTACCGCGTGTTAAACTCTTGCAGAATTTTCTGGATATATAGTCCACTTTTCTTCGCTTTTAACGATACGTTTATTAGTTGTACTGATTTTTTATGATCCATTACTATTTATGTATTTTGTAATTTAAATATTTTTTATTGGTATTGGATTTTCCGAAGATCCATATGCAATTCTTGTCTCACGGTTGCGGGCTGTGTAAATATAAGGGGTCATGTACGTCATATCTTAAAGGATTTGCATTGCCACTGAAGAACGTAGTGATGCCCAGAAGCGCTCTGGATTCGTAATTTAATGTTGTAACTTTAATGTATGTCATAGATGGTGACAATATGAGACCTTTTTTACCAAACAATTCGGCTGTCTTTAGTACACTGTTTTAAAGTTTTAACTGCTATACTTATTTTCCGATCGCAATTATTTTCTCCTGCTATTGGACGGGCTATATAGCCAAGGCCATTTTCCATCACACGCAAAACAGGCAAATGCTGGAGTTGCAAATATTCAAGGATCCATTTCCATTATTTCATCAATATTTAGTATAATTTCTTGAAATAGCTTTTATTCCTCCTTTTTTTTCAACCCAGACCGTCCAACCTACCCGAAAGTGTAAGGTATCTGATAGGACAGCTGGGACAGTTCCACCAATATCGACTGAATCCCAGTGGGGGTGGCATCCACACGGATAGTACCCTCCTTCCCCTATCACCAACCTCTCAGAAGGACTTACGGACCCACATATTTAACGTGCTCGTTTAATAACGCTGGTCGTCCAAGTGTAATTCCGCACCCTAACTACTGAGCTGTCCCACTACTAATTATTCCTTTCTGCTTCTTTTACACAAACCGTCCGACCTACTCGAAGGTGTAAGGTATCTGTTTGGACAGCTGGGACTGTTCCACCAATTCAGAACGGATCCCAGTGGAGGGTGGCATATCCACATGGACAGTACCCTCCTTCCCCTACCAATAACCTCCCGTTCTTGCGTGAGCACGGGGACAGTTTGAGTAAAGCCGGAAATCGAACTCTGGTCGTCCGATTACAATCTCCGCCCGCTAACCATTGGGCTGTCGCGCCCCAATTACTCCATTTTGACACTATTGAACTTTTTACTTTCGGACTTATCCACCTGAGAAGAAAAGCATATAGGAATTTAAATGAGTTTTGAATATTTTGTGGTCCATACAATCATATTATAAATTAGACAAATTGAAAATCGCTATAATTATGTTCAATAAAAAAAAAGCGTTAGTTAGAAAATATTGACAAGACACAATCATAAAAAGCCGAGCAACATATCTCAAAAGTATATTTGGCCACGCCCATTTTATTTCATTCTGAGTTCTCCTTAGTTTATAAAAATCACCCTCTGAGTTCTGATACTTCTTTCTGAGTTCTCATAAATCACTATTTCAGCAAGTGACTAAGGAATTTTTTTTAAATTGAAATAACTTTTCACAAAATCTGTCATATGAAAGTCTAAATTTTATTTTATTTATGACATTATTATTTCATTATTTATGACATTATTATGACATTATTATTTATGACATTATTATTTTCATTTTATTTTATTTATGACTGAAGGGCCATTGATCAATTTTTTTAACGGCAGTCATTTGGACTATTATTTGCTAAGACCTAAATGGAAACAGTTATTGCCCCACAGAGTATGCGATGGCTAAAATATAAAATTAATTATTTTTGCGGACCGTTAATATGTATTGATAATATTTTATTGATATATTTTATATAAAAATGTTCTCGTTCAATCAGCAGTATTGCACAAGATTAAACAACCTCGAAAACGCTGAGCTAGATGGCGCAGTTAATTAAAAAAATCTGATGTGGGCAACACATGACTTTCCTTATGTAATGTACTGAATTTACTACTTTTACAGTAAAAAAAATTGGTTTTTCTTATAGTAGATATTTATATTCTTTCCAAGATATTGAATTTTCGAGTATTAGTCGTCATTTCCATTGATTTAGCGTCATTTTCATTCATTTGGAGAGATTTTCGTTAATTTGGCAACATTTCAAAAAGTCGCCAAGTTGGCGACATTCCGCCAAATTCGTCGCCAAAATCTCGCCAAGAATTATGGACGAAGAAATAAGTTACTCTTACAACAGACAAATGACTATTGGCGTTCAAATACAAAAGTACTACTCAAAGTATCTTTTTTCATGAATGGAATGAGCTAGATCCACGAGAATGATGTCACCCAATTTATCGCATGGTATTACATATGAAAAGTGAACATCTTTCTCAATAGGAAATATTTTTTTTTATTTTATATGACTTTTTGATAATTTTTTTGAAAAATGTACAATATCTCGAGAACGGTTCATATTAGCGTTCTAAAATTTATGTCAATCGTTTTCTAATGAAAAATTACATAAGAAATGTCTATTTGCGTAACTTTATTAGCGGTTTTGATTTTTTGACGATTTTTTCAAAATTTCACTCGAAAATTTAGGGGGGTCCTGA
The DNA here is from genome assembly GCA_951213105.1 of Amaurobius ferox. Taxonomy (NCBI): domain Eukaryota; kingdom Metazoa; phylum Arthropoda; class Arachnida; order Araneae; family Amaurobiidae; genus Amaurobius; species Amaurobius ferox. Next base: position 35,489,726 of record OX578135.1, on the reverse strand, counting down.
ACATTCAATTGCGTATAAAAACAATAGGCTTCCAGTGTTTACTGATTGTGATTTTTGTACTAAATTTCGTTCGAATCGGTCCATTCGTTTGTCAGTTATCGTTTCCACAGACTCACTGACACACACACACATCACTTCAAAAATGTTTGATTCGGGATCAGGGATGCTTGAAACGTGCTCTCCCGTCGAAAATTCGAATTCGAATTTTCGACCCCGTCACAATACTTTCCTTACACATTATGTATATAAGGAAAGTAATAAGCAGAAAAATCACACTCGCATTCAATGAGTAATAAACTTAAACAACGTAATTTAGTATAAATAAACATGCTGCTCTGGGATACATTGGGTTGCGTCTTTTGTGTGTAAGAGTATACTTCTTTTGTTATTTACTAGTATACTCGCTCTGTTGTTTATGAGGATACGCGTTTTTTCCATATACGTATGCCCCAAGAGCTTCAAACTGATTCATTTGTGATCCGTAGTTCAAAAAAGGTTGAATAAGACTTTTGCCTCATTCCAGAAAGGAATTTTTTGAAAATAGTAGAACTTCTTGTAACATTTTATCTGTTTCACACAAACCATGTTGTTGAGACCCAGACCGTCCGACCTACCAGAAAGGTGTAAGGTAACTGTTTGGACGGCCGGGAAGTGCCACCCAATTTAGATCGGAAACCAGTGGGGGAGGCATCCACAGCGACCGTACCCTCCTTCCCCTACCACCAACCTCTCGGAAGGACTTACGGACCCACATGTTTAACGTGATCGTACTCCGCATGAACACGGCGGCAGTTGCGGCAGCGTGCAAATCCAGCGCGCAAACCACTTGGCTACCGCGCCCGAAATGTGCCAACAGCACGCGGTGTTCCCAGGTGGTCACTCACCCAAGTACTAACCGCGCCCGATGCTGCTTGACTTCGGTGATATAACGAGAACCGGTGTTTTCAGCACGGTGGAACCTTTAGCTTCACACAGACCATGTTGTTGTTGAAACCCAGACCGTCCGACCTACCAGATAGGTGTAAGGTAACTGTTTGGACGGTCGGGAAGTGCCACCCAATTTAGACCGGAACCCAGTGGGGGAGGCATTCACAGGGGCCGTACCCTCCTTCCCCTACCACCAACCTCTTGGAAGGACTTTCGGACCCACATGTTTAACGTGATCGTACTCCGCATGAACACGGCGGCAGTTTTGGCAGTGGCTGGAATCGAACCCGGGCCTACCAGCGCGCTCCGTGTGACATAATTCGCAATACAAGAGGAAACAATCCATCTAGTTTGTCTGAACTAATTTGTGAAATCTTTTGTTTATCAGTGAAAAAAATATGTTGATTGTCGAGGAAGTGAGAATGGCTGAGTGTTTAATTTATCTGTGGATTCAATACTGGATAGACCAACCTTTGGTAAGTCTTTCAAAGCTCTAAAATTTCTTGGTTACTGCTCATATCGCATTTCTACTAATTGGTTACTGCTAGCACTTCGCATTTCTAGTTCTTAAAAATAAGTATTCCAAATTTTGAAAACGTAAATCTTTCAATATTCTTCTTTTTTGACAGGATGATTGCTCCAAAAAACTAAAAGAGCTTTGTAAAATCAAATTATTGATCTACAAACTGGATTTCCTATTGGATATTTCTGTCGGTTACTATTTATGTTTATCTATATTGGTTAGAAGATAAGCTAAGTGAAACTCGCTCGGCCAAAAATATTTTTTTGTTTCGAAAATAAAATTTCAAAATATTAAAACATTGAAATTAGTTTTGTATATTCTTAAATGGTACCCTGTTTCCGACGAAACAGGTTCGGAGATATAACCGTTCGGAGATGTAAATGTTTACATTTCCCGAACTTTCTGACGAGAAACGATTCCTCGACCATAGACGTCAAAATGCGTTTCATGATGAAGACATAACAATTGGAAATAAAATATGGATACAAAATGTGCCCATCTCATTTATCTCACAAAGTTAGCTTCCTTGTTCCGTAACGGTTACAGTTTAAAAATTTCTTTGAGCGAGTCAACGCATGTTAAAATGATTGAAAGCATCTAATCTGTGAAAATCAGAATTGGAAATGTATGTAACTGAATAAATCCTGTCTTTAGGGTGAAAGTCGGTGAATACATTTTATCAACCATACCTGAATACCGAGTGTAGAAAATGTTTGCGCATCATCATTCTCGGAAATTATGATTCATTCTTGTTTCATTATTTCCGCAAATTTTGCTGTCTTTACTCCCTAAATAAAGCATTCCTCTAGTTTAACAGAAATCGTCGACCTTGAAACAATGATCGTCTATGCACTTCGAATATACGCGGATGCGTCGGTCGCTGTGTCTTTGTGCGAAAATTAATTAACTGCTTCAGAATGTACCTCCTTCACCAAAGTAACAAAAAATTCATGCATGAGGGAAATATGCATGCACTGCCCACATCAGATGTGTTAAATAAAAGCTTTTAAGCGGCAAATATATAACTTAACTACAAGTTGGAAAAAAAAGTTACAAAAATTCATTGCTTAAAACATTTTTCAATTATATCGACCCAGGCTGTCCAACCTACCCGAAGGTGCAAGATATAAGTTTGTACCGCCAGGACAGTATCACCCAATTTCGATTGAAACCCTGTGGGATCGACATTTACAGGGATCGTACCCTCCTTCCCTTGCTTCCATCCTCTCGAAAGGACTTTTGGACCCACAGATTTAAAGTGCTCCACTCCGCATAAACACAGGGATAGTTTAGACACATTCGGGAATCGAGCCAACGGCCGTACCGTGCTGAAAACACCGGTTCTCGTTAGATCACCGAAGTCAGGCAGCATCGGGCGCGGTTAGTACTTGGGTGGGTGACCACCTGAGAACACCGCGTGCTGTTGGCACATTTCGGGCGCGGTAGCTCGGTCGTTTGCGCGCTGGATTTTCACGCTGCCACAACTGCCGCCGTGTTCATACGGAGTACGATCACGTTAAACATGTGGATCCGTAAGTCCTTCCGAGAGGTTTGTGGTAGGGGAAGGAGGATACGGTCCCTGTGGATGCCTCCCCCACTGGGTTCCGGTCTAAATTGGGCGGCACTTCCCGGCCGTCCAAACAGTTACCTTACACGTTTCTGGTAGGTCGGACAGTCTGGGTCTCAACAACAACAACATTCGGGAATCGAACTTGGGTTTTTGGAGTGCATCCTTGTGTCTTCACAACCGTGCTATTCCGTCCTCGCTTATCTTCTTCTTTGAGCCAGACCGTCCGAACTACCCGAAGGTGTAAGATATCTATATGGACGGCCAGGAAGTGCCACCCAATTTAGACCGGAACCCAGTGGGAGAGGCATCCACAGGAACCGTACCCTCCTTCCTCTACTACCAACCTCTCGGAAGGACTTACGGATCCACATGTTTTAATAGGATCGTACTCCACGTGAACACGGCGACAATTTGGGCAGAGGTGGGAATCGAACTCGGGTCATCCGAGTGCAATCCTCACGCGCTAACCACTGGTCCTCGCTTATCTGTTACTGAGAATCATCAGGCATAGTAATGTTACCTATTAAGATAAATATATCATATTGAGTTTAATTAGCTTGATTATTTCGTACACACAGTGGAAAATGATAAACTTTTAAATTTGAGAAAGGTTTTTGAAAATTCATAAGCAACGGTTTTCATTTATTTCTAGTCTAGTACCATAAAAAGCATTCGATAATATTAATGATAATTTGATTTTATTAAATGTATTTAATTTTTTATAATTTTTTTTATCTGTTTCATGTTACAACCATACAATATGTCGTAAACAGTCCTATAAATGATAGTAGATCATATAAATAAAATTATCATGTAAATATATATTTTTGTTACTTAACATAATTATCTTTTTATAACGTTCAATCGATTATTGAAAAAAATGTTCAAAATATTTGATGTCCTTATTTAGCGGTTTTGATTTTTTATTAGCGGTTTTGATTTTTTAACGATTTTTTCAAAATTTCATTCGAAAATTTAGGGGGGTTCTGAACATTCGATCACGTATAAAAACAATAGGCTTCCAGTGTTTACGGATTGTGATTTTTGTACCAAATTTGGTTCGAATCGGTCCATTCGTTCGTCAGTTATCGTCTCCACAGACTCACTGACACACACACACACACACACACATACTTTCACACACACACACACATACTTTCACACACACACACACACACACACACACACACACACACACACACATACACACACACAGACATCACTTCAAAAATGTTTGATTCGTGATCAGGGATGCTTGAAACGTGCTCTCCCGTCGAAAACTCGAATTCGAATTTTCGACCCCGTCACAATACTTTCCTTATACATTATGTATATAAGGAAAGTAATAAACAAGGAAAATTGGTGGCATAGAAAAATTAAGTTAATAACGGTCACCCTAAGTTTTTCAAGTTCAATAATCCATACATTAAAGTTTGTACAATTAAATTAAATATTTATTTTAAATTAGAATCTGTACACGGCGTTGCCCGGTTTTTATATTAGGGATTAGTTAAATTCATTAAATTTTTACGAAAGATTTAGTCGCCTACTGTGCAAGGACACACTTAAATTACAAAACTGAGGCTCGCCCTAAATAAGCACTCAATCACACCTTAGACCGCTTCTTGGATAAAAATAAATTCCAATTTGGCAGATGATGTACCTGACCTTCCTACAGTGCTGTAGATCTATGCTTCAAGAAGTCAACTCTTTACCCCATACCAAGGACAAGTTGTAGAACAGCATCTTCCTCCGTAAGTGGGAGTGGAACAGTTTCGGTGTGGTGCGTTGCCCCCTAGGTTCGTTCAAAAAATCTAAGCAATGCTTCGGATTTAAAAAAAATTATAATTAATTAAAGGATGGGTTTATGAAATTATTTTTTTTGGAGTAGTCTGTGATATATTTAGGAGGTGTTGAAAAAAAATAAAAGTTGGATGGCACGACAATTTTAGTATGTAGTAATATAAAAATCGGAGAGGTTTAAAACGCACGAAGTATATGTATTATAGATATTCCTTAAAATTTATATATTCATCGTATGGACTCCTTTCAAAGTTAGTTTGAAAGATAATTTTTCGATCTTTCCGATGGTGTCAAGCTGATAATATTTTAGGTCACCAAAGCATCGATTTTTGTGAATATTGTCTAATATTGCTCAAAATTGTCCTAAAACATAAAATAACTCAATAATTAATTGGAATTTTAGAGAAAAACGATGAGGTGCACCTGTGTACATCGAGAAGAAGCTGTGTACTACACTTCATGAAAGTACAATGCTTAGATTTCGTGCTACAGACTGCACACACAAACAGACACACAGGCAGGCTTTATTTTCGTAAGCTATTGCAATTATTGTGGCTGTTGCTTTTGGAGAGATTTAAAAAAACTACAAATGTTATTTTTATAGACTTACGGTACTATTGCGTGAAGTAAACACTCCCCAGCTTATGAGGCATGAAGACGTAGTGAAAGTTTTCGCTGTTACTCGGCTGGAGATTATTCAAGGATCATGTAGAATGTTCTAAAGTCAGTGAAGTGCGACATTTTTAGATCAGTGAAGCAAGACCACCGTTTACTCTTCTGAATCACGTAACCACTTAACTCTATTGAAAGGGAATCTGCCAAATTTAGAGATCTGTGTGACTTATTTTTTATCCGATACCAATAATTAAGTCATTAACTTAGATTATACAATGCCATTTATTGATGGCAAGGAATGTGCCATTTGTGTTCTTGTCAAAAATGTTCATTAGAGGAAGAGAATTGGAAACGATTCGATGAAAATTTGGTGAACCGAAGTGGTTGTCCGTGAGTAAAAAGTTGATGATGAACGTAAAAGAGAAGTTTTTAAAAGTCTATATAGAAACGATGACGAAGGCAAGCCCCAAGACGATTCTAGAAAAGCATCTTATAATACGTATGGCACACATCCACAATAGGTGCTCTCAGGAGGAATTCACGTTTGTTGAGAATCAGTTTATTATAAATTATACTTCGTTATCATGCTCGTCTCCAAGTTAAAATGAAAATGAATACAAATTGTAAAATTATTTATTAAAGATGATAGTGAAATGTATGTTTGTTGAAATAAATAATTATGTAAGGAAAATCAGAGGTGTCTTCGATAAATAATCTACTAATGAATGTTTATCTTTTTAGACTCATATTTTGTTATAAGACTGTAGACGCCGGACTGTAGAAAAGGTGGATTATCTGTTAGACTCATGATTTTGTACAGAATATTATGATCTCGATACTAAATTAATTATTTTAATAAATTAAATAAAGTAATGATCTACCACACGCATTCTATGAAATTAACAAGCCGGTTTTATGAGTTTCCTCAAATCATATATAAAAAGCGTTTAATATACGAAAACTGACAACAAACACTACATTTAAAATACAGTTTGAAGAAATCCAAATTCGCTTGTGTTGTCTGCCATCTAGCGGATTTTTCCGGAGTTAGGTGTTGCCAGTCTTTTATGTAATTTTAACAAAATTGTATGGAATTTAGCAACGGAGGGGGCAATATTCAAACAGTTTTTACACACTTTTAAAATGCCCCGGCCGACTAATCGGTTGCTCATGTCCTTGCTGACGAGCCGGTCGGTCTGGGTCTTCAACACTTTTAAAATGGTGTAAAAACGGTGCGATATCCCCGTGGTTTGCGCGCTAGATTTGCACGCTGCCACATATGCCGCCGTGTTCATGCGGAGTACGATCACGTTAAACATGTGGGTCCGTAAGTCCTTCCGAGAGGTTGGTGGTAGGGGAAGGAGGGTACGGTCCCTGTGGATGCCTCCCCCACTGGGTTCCGGTCTAAATTGGGTGGCACTTCCCGGCCGTCCATACAGTTACCTTACACCTTTCTGGTAGGTCGGACGGTCTGGGTCATCAACATCAACACTTTTAAAATGCGGGCCAACGGCCGTACCGTGCTGATAACACCGGTTCTCGTTAGATCACCGAAGTCAAGCAGCATCGGGCGCGGTTAGTACTTGGTGGGTGACCACCTCGGAACACCGCGTGCTGTTGGCCATCTCGGGTGCGGTATCCCCGTGGTTTGCGCGCTAGATTTGCACGCTACCACAAATGCCGCCGTGTTCATGCGGAGTACGATCACGTTAAACATGTGGGTCCGTATGTCCTTCCGAGAGGTTGGTGGTAGGGGTAGGAGGGTACGGTCCCTGTGGATGCCTCCCCCACTGGGTTCCGGTCTAAATTGGGTGGCACTTCCCGGCCGTCCATACTGTTACCTTACACCATTCTGGTAGGTCGGACGGTCTGGGTCTCAACAACAACAACACTTTTAAAATACCTCGACCGTCCAAATAGTTGCTCAAGTCCCCAGGATGAGTCTGACGGTCTGGGTCTTCAACATTTTTAAAATGCCGGCAGTCCAAATAGTTGCTCAAGTCCTTGGTTGAGTGGGACGGCCTGGGTTTTCAACACTTTTAAAATGGTATGTGTATCTAACATAAGTAATTTTATAAAATATTTTACAAAATGTAAATGCATAATCGTAAATTCATTTCTGAAAACCATTGAATCCAGATAATGAGTCACACAATTATCACTATTGAAATATCTTAGATTGTTTAATAAATCTCCTTTCTTCCGAACAACAAAAGTTATACAAATCTTTAATGAAAATAAAGTTCTGCCTGCATTATTTTACTGAATACAGCCGTGCCATGGTAGAAGAAACCTGAACGTTTTACACAAGTGCAGAGTGTTTAAAAAATATTGTACGAATAAACGTCTCTTGAATAATTAATCGTTGACCCATGATTTCAACTTCAAAAATGCTTTAATTAAGGTAGATGTTCATGGTATGCAAATACTGGTAATGTGTGGTAATGTGCCATTTTTCAGTATAAAGGTACAGAATGTAATTTTTTATACGGAAAGCTCAGAAAAAAGAAATTCGATGATAAACACATTTTCAATAACCCAGTTTCTCAAAGAAAATAAGTTCAATTATTATACGATATAAAGTATCCGAGGTAACATAAATTAAAGTTTTCGACGGGAAATTAGAGACTGTGTGAAACTTTTGCTAATAATAGGTTTTTCAATGGTAATTCCCTGAAATCTATGGAACTCCTGAAATCTATGTTTTTTGTCGATTGACTTGATCGTTTCAAAGTGTTTTAAACTCAATAGTTTTGGTAATTTTTTCACAGCCAGTTTTGCAGATTTGAGAAACAAGCGTTTATTTCAAAAGATCTTTAAATGAATAAGGGACAGTTTGTTAATTGAAAATTTTCTTGTAGAGGGCTCGTAGAAAAAGGTAAATTTTACACCTTTTTTTTACTAAAACGTGTCACGAGACCAAAGTATCATAGTCTAAATGCCTATTTTATTTGAAGCATTTCTTGAATTAGAGGTTAAAGTTCCAATAGTGTTAACAATATTCGCCTAAGAAATCGTTAATTCTTTATAAATTACTTGATTTCGAAATCTGCTCTAACATGGATTTTTGAGCATTACGATTCTATTGAGTGAAACAAACAACGCCCACTCTTTGAGGCATGAAGATGCAGCGAAAGTTTTCGTTACTGCTCGAATGGAGATCATTCGTGAAGTATGGAGAATGTTCTAAAGTCACTGAAGTGCAACATTTCTACACCAACGAAGCAAGACGGCCGGTTTAGTTTTCTGAATCACATAGCCACTTAAATCTATTGAAAGGAAATGAATCGAATGTAGAGTCCCACGTGATTTGCGTTCACCCCAGACAGTTAAGCGATATCGAAACTAAAAACCGGCACTTTGATGTCATGTCAATGCAACTTCTGTTACTTTGTAACTTTTTTCCTCTTTAAAATAAAAAGAGAAATAATATGCCGGGGATAAAAATGTTCTTTACATGAGCTGGTTCAGCAAGCTGAATTAATTTTAATGCTATAATATAGAATTACTAGAGTCTGTTTCATATGCAATTGCATACCTGCATAGACAATTGCATGCCTGCATATGCAATTGTAGATCTGCATATGAAATTGCATCTCTGTATATGCAATTGCATACCTACATATGCAATTGCATAACTACATATGCAATTGCATACCTGCATATGCAATTGCATACCTGCACATGCAATTACATATTACATATTTAAGTGCTTTTCTGTTATAAATCATATAAATGCATAAAAACTCGGATTTGCCTTTTAAAATGCATATTTTAAGTATTTTTTATTTCCACTTGCATTTTTTACCTTTTAACATTTTTTCACGGTTTTAAGTTGCTAGATAAGTTTACATCAGCAGAGAAGATTCGAGAGATCTATGTCCCTGTGCATAAAATTACTTCTAGTGTATAGAAATTATTTTTAAAAGTACCGTTTTGGGTAAATGTTATACACATTTACCCGCATAAGATGTGCATTTTTATCTTCAGTTTCCATCAGAGTCTGGTTTGACACGGTGAGAAACTTGGTTAAATACAGTTGCATTTTTCACAAAAAAGTTAGAGTCAATAAGCAAATGCATTAATACTCTGATGCTTTTGCCATTTTTGCAACAAAGGATTTGTTTTAACGATCGTCTCCTTCAAAAATATACGTGACTGATAGAAACCCACTCTTTCTTGCCATAAGTCTAGACTAGATTGAGAACTATTACAAGGCAAAACTAGAATTCCAAGGACTTTTGTTAAATGATGCGCTATGTGAAGTAAACAATTTCAGGAAAGAATTGCAAAAATTCCTAAATCAGTAGGACAGAAAGTTGAACAGAAATTCAGAGCTATTTTAAATAAAAATTTATGTTTTACTGAATTGTAAAATACATTTATTTACCACGACTGAGTGAATTGATACCTCCAGTGTAAACATGAGCAACATACTACAAGTATTGTGCAAAAAGATCAGTTAAAATTGAAATGACTATTGGGCATTAAACATGCTTGGAGATGAACGACAAATTCGAAGTCTTGAAAACTTTGAAAAACACGTAGTTGTTTACTGCAATAAAAATTACTCAGTATAATATGAAAATTTCAACATGTACTATTTTATTAATTGTATTTGAATAATAATAATAATAGTAATATTTATATATATATATAATTATTTAATAATATATTTAATATAAATAATTATTTTTTTGAATAATAGTTTGTCTATATGTTTAAGAAAAAAAAATTACCCCATTTTTAAATGCTTTCAGATTGAATAATATTTAAGTAAATTGATAAATGTAATCTTTTTTTTATTTTAAAAAGTGTATTTTTTTCATTTTAGGTGCATATGTGCATGCATATTTTGACAATTTCTTTAGTGCATATAATCCGAGCTCCAATTATCACATACTTTTTCTACATAGTATAATGTATAGGGAAAGTACAGTGACGGGGTCGAATATTCGAATTCGAGTTTTCGACGAAATTCGAAGTAAGCATTCTGAACTCGAATTGAACGTTTTTGAGAATTATGTGTGGGAATATCTGTGAGTCTGTCGATGCGATATTTGAAGAGCGTTTTAAAGTAATTTGCTTTAATTATTGCAATAAGTAAATGCAAATATCTTATTGAGTATAAAAGCATTCAAACGTTTGTAAGATTACTCCCCCCCCCCAATTTTCGAATGAATTGTTGAAAAATTCTTTACAAAATCAAGGCGATAATCAAGACGATAACCAGTACAATAACAATAAAACAATAATAATTTCCTACGTAATTTCTCATTAAAAAATCAATGGCATAAATTATAAAAAGTATAAAAGTATCGTTCTCGAAATATTATGCGATGTTTGAACGAATTAAAAAAAAACATTATAAAATCAAAAGCTTCAACATTTTTAAATAAATAATCATTCTAGACATCATTTTCTTTATTAGAAAACGAATGGCATAAACTTTAGAATACTACTATAAATCATTCTCGAGATATTGCACGTTTTTCAAATAAATATTTTACAAAAATTATATAAAATAAAAAATAGTACCATCTAATGGGTTCAATTTTCATATGCAATAATATCCGACAAATCTGTATAGTTGAATTTACATAGTTCGTTCCCCTAAGCTGTTAAAAATAAAATGCGTTTATAGTAACGCACACAGGTAGAGTGATATATTTGGTTTATATTGTAATTTTGGTACTCGGCAAATATGAATAGAACTCATTTCATAAAGTCAAAGATGACCATACATACGTCATTTTCCTGAGTCATGGGTCAAAATGTTCAAGAATTCTCGGGTGTATATTTTAAATAAAGTGTTGTTGAATTAGTGCAGAAAATTATCCTCTAACTACTTTTCAACGCCGATGTTCAATATCTAACAGGGAAAATAATTCTGTAAGCCTGCTACGTAAGTTACTACAACTTATAAGGGAGGAAGTAGGTATAAAATGTGAGTCATAAAAATGAGTCAGTAAGTGTTGCAACCGCAGTTGACCGTTTTATCTGAAGCGTGTTAAAATATGATCATAATTATCAGGAATAAATGTAAATACATTATGTATTACACCATCCCTAAAGAAAACGACCCGGGCATACTTTTAGCTCTTTCGAATTCCAAAAAGTTTGGGACAGCTGCGTGTTATGAAGGTTGTCTGTAGAGATAATAGCCGACAATTTTTATGGTGTCACATCCTCCACCAAGCTCTCACGCTTGGTGATTTTCATAATAGATTGAGCATAATTTCTTGGGACCTACTTCAGTTGTCACAAACACGAAAAAAATTTGCAAAAAAATATTTGCACTTTACAGGGCTGCATATATTATTCTAAATTAAAATCCATTTAACAAATGTAAACTAGCAGCTTGTCACATACAGATTATATTTCTTGAAGATCACTTATATAAGTAAATATGCTTTTTGGTTGGTATGTGAATTGGATTTCATTTTCATACTCAGAGAAAAAATCTGATGTGGACAACACATTACTTTCCTTATATAGTGCAATGAATTTACTCCTTTTACAGTAAAAAAATAATGTATAGGATTCACGATAATGTGTTATTATCTTTGAATTGTACATTTGGCAATTTTCCGGATGGCAACATGTAAAACTATTTCAAAGTATCCAATAAACTTATATTTCGCGCAAATCTGAGTAAACTGAGTAATTATCAATAAAATCTGAGTAATTATCAATATTGATAGCATGTATCCTCAATAAGCGATATAGTCCATATATTAAAATATTTTAATAATTAATTCATCAATTAGGCATCATTTTCATTAATTTAGCGTGATTTTTGCTATTTTGACGATATTTTCGTTCATCTGGGGCGAAATATTGCCAAGTTGGCAATGCGTTGCTAGATTATTCGCCAAGTTCGCCAAATGCATCAGGAAGTGTTATAGAAAACGGAGAGAATAAAAGTAGTTCTTATATACTAGAAGGTATGCGAAAATCAGAATTTGCGAAATATTACTTTCCATTTGGCGTCATTTTTATCAATTTGGCGACATTTTTGTTACTTTGGCAACATTTAAAATAGTTACCAAGTTGGTGACGTTCCGCTAAATTTCTCGCCAAACGTTACGGATGGACATTAAAATGGATTATTCTTATAGTCTGCTCTTATGTTCTTTCTTAGATTTTAAACTTTCATCAATTAGTCGTAATTTCATTGATTTAGCGTCGGTTTCATCAATTTGGAGAATTTCTATCAATTGGGTGATATTTTCGTCAATTTGACAACTTTTTGGAAGTCAGCTAGTTGAAGATATTCCGGCAAATTCATCACTAAAATTTTGCCAAACGTTACGGACGGGAAAATAGGTTATTCTTTTAGTAGATATTTTATATTTTTTCCAAAATATTGAATTTTCGACAATTAGTTGTCATTTTTATTGATTTAGCTTCACTTTTATGAATTTGGGGACATTTTCGTTAATTCGGCAATATTTAGAAAAGTCGCCAAGTTGGCGATATTCCGCCAAATTCGTAGCAAAAATCCCGCCAAGTGTTATGGACGTTATTCTTATAAGTCATTCTTATAGCAGATGAATGACTATTGGCGTTCAAATACAAAAGTATTACCCAAAGTATCTATTCTCGTGAATAGAACGAGCTAGATCCACGAGAATGATGTCACCAAATTTATGGCTTGATATGATATATGAAAAATAAACACATTTCACAATAATTAATATTTTTTTTAATTTATGTGATTTTTTGATAAATTTTTTGATAAATGTGTAATATCTCGAGAACGGAGCTTTCTAAAATTTATGTAAATCGTTTCCTAAGGAAAATTTACGTAAATAATGTCTATTTGCGTAACTTTAATAAAGATTTTGATTTGAGGATTTTTTCAAAATTTCACTTGGAAAGTTAAGGAGGTTCTGAACATTCGATTGCGTTTAAAAACAATAGGCTTCTAGTATTCTTGGAATATAATTTTTGTATCGAATTTCATTCGAATCTCTCCATTCGTTCGTGAAATATTGTTTCCACACACACACACACACACACACACACACACACACAAACAGACATCCCCTCAAAAATGTTCGATTCGTGTTCAGGGATGGTTGAAACGTGCTCTCTCGTCGAAAACTCGAATTCGAATGTTCGTATCCCGTCCCAATACTTTCCTTGTACATTATACTATGTATACAGGCGGACCTCGACTTTCGCACATAATTGGTACCTGAAAATGTGTGCGAATGTTGAATGTTCGAAAGTAGAGGGATGTAACCCCCCCCCCCTTCAAAAATTGTATTTTAAAACATTTATTTATCAATAATAAAAGCATTTATTTATCAATATACATAATTTAGTTAACGAGGCGTGTTGAAGTGCTTTCAGGTGTTTTCTTTATAAACTTGTCAAGAGTTAGTTGAATATCGCCTTTTTTTTCTTTTCTTGATAAAGAGTTCTATAACATGCTGTGTTTTTCTCAATCACCCTACGCACTTAAGATATACGCTCTCTATTGGAATCACATTCTTCCATGATAGTCAAAATTTGTCAAGATGCATGAAGGCTTCATTCATATTTTTGATTGTCAAAGTCTTGACAATTTTGTCAGCTTCTTCTTCCTCACTTTCATTGCGTATTTCATTTAACTCTTGTTGCTCATTTAAGTATTCATTTGACAGAGGTACTGAGTGAGATTCAATCAACTCATTAACATCTTCGTTGTTGAAGTACAAGTTTAATTCATTCATTAGGCTAACTATTTCATCCGTGATAGTTTCCACAGTTTCTTCAGAATTTATAAAATCACTCATCATTTGCGAACACAATTGCTTCCAGGAACCTTTCATTGTTGACTCTTTTATTTCAGCCCACGAGTCTCCAAAATTGTTTATTGAGTTCCATATATTATAGTTCTTCCAAAAATTTCTTAATGTAAGTCCACCTTCTCTGTCAGTTGCCTTGATGGCCTGATTCTTTATTGTCCTAATATAATATCGTTTAAATGTAGCTATCACTGTAGTTATCACTTGCTAACGCAAAACTAAACCTGTTTAATGCATTTTAGACATTTGGCCCACCACCACCGCGGCTGGGAACCCTAGTGACGTCACAACGATTCCGAAAAGTCCGCTACTCTAGGCGGCAATGTGTGAGGAAGTGCGGGCTACCGCGGTCTTTGGGAGTGACTGCATGGAAGCGAACGATTTTTGCATTATCGACAAAAAGCTTTAAGAAATTGAATTTTTAAAACTGTGCGAAATAGCGAATTGTGCGAAAGTAGATGGCCGCCTGTATAAGGAAAGTAGTAACACTATTTTCCAAGCGAATTTAAAATCATGATCTTTAAAAGTAGCCTCCATTTAAACATAATAAACTCTGTATCACAGTCCATTCCTATAATCTGTATAATCCATTCCTATGATCGTTTAAAGAAAGTCAGTCCAAGCTTAATAGACCACGCAGACAAAACGTTGTTTAATTTTTAAAAGCCGGCTAAAATATTTAATGTATAGCAAAAACAACAGGATAGATTGAATGTAGTAAAAAATGTTCTGTGCCTTTGAAAATGAGATATATATTCAACCTCAATGAAAGAATCAGAATTTGAGGCATTGAAGGCTATGTTTACTACTTACTTATGGTTTTGGAATAAATAGCTTACGTTTTTTTATGAACCAGAACAGAACACTTATGTATGGTAAAAAAGAAAATCTTTCGAAGTTGAAGAAAATTTTGTGGTAAAGTAATAAAAATATTTTAAATAAAGAAAGGAAAGTAACCATTTCATTTGAATCTCCTCTTTCATCATTTATAGAGTAGAAAATTACATTTTTTATCCTATCAAAACTTAAAAGTCCTAGAAAAATAAAATAAAGTACATATTTCAAGCTATGTATTTTTAATAGTTAGTTTTTATAGTAATATGCACACTAAGACTCAGTAAATAAAATTAAAAAAAATAATAAAAATTTAACGAAAGTAAGAAAATCTTTCCAATTTCATTAAAATATTGTTAATCATAAAATACTGCTATATATTTTAATACCTTGAATTTTCTTTTAATAGACTGTTTTCAGACAAATGTTATTTTTTAATTTCATTCACTTTAAAGTCAAATTAATCCATAAATAAATGGAAGGTAAAAGCAGATGAGAAAAATTACTTTTCTGAAAAAACGAGAGCAGACATTTAATTTTAAAAATTTTAAAATATTCATTTGTCAATAGAAGAGAAGAGTCTTATAATTTAACACATTTACACTACTGAATTCTTTAAATTTACTTCTATTTATACTCTTAATTTAGTGAAAAATAATGGTTTTTATTCTTAAGTGCCTTTAGCAGTAATATTATTTAATAAATATGTCTTGAAAACAATAACTTTCATTAAATTCATATAAGAATTTAAATTTAATTAAGAATTTAAATAATTGCTCTTAAAGCTTTGATGAAGTATGTTGGCGTATATAATAGTATATATTCATTGAAGTTATTGGAATCTGAATAATTTGAATATTTCCCCAAATGCAAATAGTTTCAGCGTTATTCATTATTTTTACAGAATTAAAAATCTGATGTGGGCAGCACATGACTTTCCCTAATAATTCATTAAATTGAGTTTAATTGCATAAAATAACACTAAATTTGCCTTTTTAATTCAATTTCTCTTTTTATTTGATAATTGGACATTTTCCCAAAAGTGGCATAAGTAAATGCGAAAATTCTCAAATATCTCGAGAACGGTTAGTCCTAGAGTAATACAGTTGCTCTTATTCTTTTCCTCATCAAAAATTACGTATAAAACATTTAATTGATATATTTGAACATAGGTAGCTTTTTTTTTAGATTTTGCGATTTTTGAGGGCCATTTTGTAAAAAACGGCAGGTTGTTCTTTTCCGAATAATACTAAAAACTAATCAGCACCAGAGTATCCCACAAGTAATTTATCTACCAAATTTTGTGAAATGTGGTCCATTAGTATTTTAGCTAGAGTGGATACATGACATTTTTGCGGGCCATGTCGTAAAAAAAGGCAGGTTGTTCTTTTCCGAATAATAGCAAAATCTAATCAGCACCAGAGTATCATACAAGTTACTTATCTACCAAATTTTGTGAAATTTGGTCAATTAGTATTTCAGCTAGAGTGGATACATGAAATTTTTTTGGGCCATTTCGCAATGAAAGTCGGGTTCTGTTTTTAATAATCTTATCAAAAAACAGTCAGCACCAGGGTTATACCCAAGTGACTTACCTACCAAATTTTATGAAATTCGGTCCATAAGTTTTTGAGTTAGAGTGGATACATACATTGCACAGACACACAGACAGACAGGCACACAGACAGACACACAGACATACACACAGACGTCACGCTAAAATAGTTTTTTCGCATTCTAGAGGTCTCGAAACCTGTAGATCCGTCGAAAACTCAAGTTGCGATTTTCAGCATGATTCCAATACTTTCCCTATACATTACCATGTATTGCAGAGAAAGTTAAAATTCATAACTTGGCATTTCTTGCTAAAGAACGAAAAGAAAAAAAAATAGCATTACTTCATAGAATTTATCTTTGGCATTTAATATCATTTCAGCAAAATTTATTTTCTGATATTAACTATAAAATGTAGTATCAAATTATTATGCATTCCTATCATATAATTTAAAGAAATTAAATTATAAAACATTTCTTGCGAAAAATCGTTTGACTAATTATGCAAACCTATCCTGCGAGCCTCTCATCAAAAACTACTAATGACTTATTTCTGTTACTCGTATTAAAAATCTTTTAAATTACGTTTCAAATAAGTGTTTACAATTTTAATTGCCATAATACAAAAGGAAATGTAAAATAAAGCTTCAGTTTTGAAATAGGGAAAACTTCAATGAAATGCCATAGAGAATCTGAAGATAAAAAATGTTAAAGAATAATTAGTAATGAAAAAAAATAATTTTAAGGAAACGTTAGATATTTAATTGTCAGTGGCATAAAGATGTTTGTTAGATCAATATATCATATATGTTGAA
Source organism: Amaurobius ferox (assembly GCA_951213105.1). Classification (NCBI taxonomy): domain Eukaryota; kingdom Metazoa; phylum Arthropoda; class Arachnida; order Araneae; family Amaurobiidae; genus Amaurobius; species Amaurobius ferox. The sequence goes on along the minus strand of OX578135.1, from coordinate 35,472,287 downwards.
TAAAATAGTGGTTGTAATCAACGAAAATAAATTATCGGAATATACAATTTTAGAATAAAGCTTTAGTTTAGCATAATTATAGATAGTAAACTCTTACATGAAAATTTATTTATAAAGGAATGTTTTACATAGTTCTGAGACATATACTAATAAACAATAGTTCATGAATTAACTGAATGAATCATGTAGTAATTGGATTAATCGTGACTAAAGTAGTGTGTTTGGCAGTACGTCTGGGCGTAATTCAGGTGTCCCACTGATGTCGTTCCTCGGCTACGACTGAGTGTTGTTTTGAACTTAAGTTTATTTCTGTACGTTTAACGCTGGCGCTAATAATGCTGTTTTGGTTGCTTCCCCCCAGGTTTGTTTCGAAAAGGAAGAATGTATTGAAGTTCAAGTGCTTTCTTGCTTTGTCAGAGTATAGTAAATGGTATACCTTCCGAGAGCTATGAGAGCCCCTGTGAGAGAGATTTTGCCGGTGTGGTGCTTAAAGCTCAAATTAAGACTGATATTATACAATGGTGCTCTAAATAATAAATGTGGTAGTAACTAGAGAGAGTTAGAGCAACTCGCGGTATTGTTTCCTCACGTATAAGAATATAAGGTAAATTAAGTTTTCCTCATATGGCTAGATAAGGACAGTTGGTAACACGTATGGGCAAAATCCAGGGGGTTCGGGATGGATCTGCGGCAGCAAAGACATCTGATCAAAGATGCTTGGAACCTGTACCCGAATTATAAGAACGGAGGAGAAGCTAGCTTTTGCTCAGTGATTATAATGTCGGTCTACGAAGCAAAGGGTCCCTCGGTTTGGGACCAGGCGACTCTCAATCGCTACAGATCCCCAACCTATTGTTGCTTTGAGTTCAGTTTAAGTCTCATATACTATAAAGCGTTAGAAATATATCTTCTGAATAGAGGGGGGAAAACCTCCCTCTCCAACGATTTCACCTCTCAATACGAGATGGCAACACCCCACGGAGTCAGAGGCCTTTCCACTCCCTCCCTGGTTGACCACGACAGACGTCACGGCCGAGGCAACACGCCTCCTGGCCTTCAGCCCCTCAACTACATTTCGGGGGGACACGCGGGGGGTTTCTTAGCGGGCCCCCCTCCTCGCCAAAATTAGATCGATGCCTTCATCAGGTGAGGGAGTATGCGGCAGCAAAGACATCTGATCAAAGATGCTTGGAACCTGTACCCGAATTAGTTATAAGAACGGAGGAGAAGCTAGCTTTTGCCCAGTGATTATAATGTCGGTCTACGAAGCAAAGGGTCCCTGGTTCGGGACCTGGCGACTCTCAATCGCTACAGATCCCCAACCTATTGTTGCTTTGAGTTCAGTTTAAGTTTCATATACTATAAAGCGTTAGAAATATATCTTCTTAATAGAGGGGGTACGCAATTATACGTAAGTTGTTATCGTTCCAGGTGATCCATGCTTTTGGTTGATTGTGGATTTGAGTTCAATTTAAGTCTTATAAAATTCAAATAACTTCGTTAAAATCAACATATAAAAATTTATAAGTATCGGCCGGTTTTGAAAGCGAAAGCTAATTCTTCGTCAAGGCACAGAAGGCCAATCTTCACTCGAGTGAATAATAGTGGTTAATAGTGAATAATCGAGTGTTTAATGATGCATTTGTTTAATTTAAAATAAAACTTGGATGAATAGTAATTCCTATCATCAGTTCAATTACATATTCTCAAAAACCACATAAAGTATATTTCGAAATTTCAAACCTTTATAATATCTTATTAGTACAAACCTATTAACGACATCATAGATAACGACCTTAATCTAATTTTCCAAATAATTTTTAGAAAAAAAAACAGAATTACAAATTCAGTTATTAATAAGTAACAGGAGTCAAATAATCAGGAACAAGACTGGATTTGAAAGTTTACATAAATTTTTCCTATCGTTTCTAATCAAAGTAATACCGAAAAATCTATTAAACTTGCATTGCATAGGATACCAGTGACGTTAGAAGTCATAAGCTCATATTTCTGAGATATAATAAATGAACAAAATAAAAACGTTGTAATGATATGTTTAGTTGGGATATAACAGTTAAGAGTGAAAACATGATCTCAATTAGCACGTTATGTAATGACTGCAATTAGTTTTTACAGCCATATGCATGTCAGATTACCTAGCGGATGCAAGATGATGATGAATATGTAAAATTATTTAAGCTGGAAAGAAACTGTGTGGATGTAATTATCTTTGAGTTTTGTTTAGGTAAACACTCGTCCGATTTTCTACATGACGCAATTGTATAATGTCATTTATCTTCCATTCTTATATAAATTATGTAACATTTTTTCCGAAATAAATTATTATTACTTGTCTGAGGATTTACAATGTATGTTAGCTTTAGCCAAATGTTTTTGACAACGAAATACTTTTTACATTTTAGGAATATGTCAGTTTTAAAAAGTTACAGTATTGGTGTAATAAGTTTTGAAAAATATAAATGGTTTTCAAAACTTACAATATACCAATATTGTAAATACCAATATTGTAAATACTGGTAACCTGAAAAAATTAAAAAAGCATACAAGGAATTATAAAACGAATTTACAAAGTAAAATAAATGCTTATTGCAGAGTATAAGTAATAAATAAAAGAGTAAAATAGTTTAAAAATATTAAACGTAATTAATTTTAAAGTGTTACTGAAATTAATTCAATTTTATTTAAAAGTTTTAATTAAATATTTTAAAAGTAAGAAAATGTAAAAGCTTTCAAACTGTAGGTGTGATCATGTTTAAGAAATATTTTATTTGCCTGTCCTAAAATTATCTAATGCAGACCTGAAGAGCTTTGAATCTTTTTCCCAAACCATTGGATGCTAAGAGAGATTCTCTTAATATTAAACATCAAAATAGTCGGATTTGGGAAAATTAAAACCGATTTCTTACTCAAATTTGATTGATAGTAGTTGTGGAAAGTACAAACTAGTTGTGGAAAGTATAAACTATTTGTGGAAAGTATAAACTAGTTGTGGAAAGTATAAACTATTTGTGGAAAGTATAAACTAATTGTGGAAAATATAAACTATTTGTAGGAAGTATAAACTAGTTGTAGACAGTATAAACTAGTTATGGAAAGCATAAACCAACATTATCAATGCAAGCCTTATTTATATAATTTAAAATTACCCAAGGACTGTATTTATTACTCTACAGAAGATAAAATATAAAGAGTTCCTGTATCTTTTATAAACACATAATTTTATCAAAAATACAGGCACTCTTCAAAAATACCCTATCCATAGTAAAATTGGACAGGGTGTTTTGTTCAAAGTCAAATTTATTTTATTTCATTTTTGAAGATTTGTAAGACATGAAAGTTTGAGGTGGGTACTGGCTGAAAATTTTGACTTTCACCCGACCGGTCTTCAACCCTGCTCGACTTAAACCCTGATTCCTGCGCGAAAACATTATAAACTGATAAATCCAATTACTATCTTTCATTGGAATATTTTCAAATAAAAATTCTGAGCAAAAGTTTTAATAGTTTATGGTCGAAACGAACACTTTCCTTTATTAGAATATTGAAATTCGTTCCTCTCAGACATCTGAATTCCTCGAAAAACGGAAAAGAAAATTTGTAAAACTTGCGGCGGATTGTGGGGATGCGTTTTATATTTCTTGTGTGTTGTATGAATATGAATTTTAAATTTCTAAACAAGGGAGAAAAGGTTCGTCAGGCATATTTAATATTGAATGAGGTTGATCTCGAAATTTCCTCTGTAAAATCTCACAGGGAACCATCGTGGCTTATGCCCCCCCCCCACACTAAAATCAGAAGGGTAAAAAACACACATAAACTGGGTTTATTGCCAGTAGAATGACACCTTTAAACAGGTAAATTCCCCATTAAGTATTTTTAAAGGGAACTATATCTATATAAATTTGTTATTTTATTCTATTATATGAGAACTAACAGTATACCCGTTCTTCGCACGGAATATATAATATAAAAAGTTCGCTGTCTTTTGCAATTCCTATAATATTCTAAATGACATTGTTATTCAAGGAATTATATTAAAATATTTAAATTAATGTTCCTAAAAAGAAGTTTGAGAATCCAACATGAAAACGCTAGCATTGTATAAAAAGATATAACCGTAGTACTTATACTCTCGCAGATTAGAAGACATGTGTACTAATAGAAGATTACCCGTACTACAATATACGAGTTTTAACCGTTTTTGCCAAAATGAAACAGATGACGTAATAAATTGAAAATATCAATATTCTCAGTAATCTTTTAATTGATGTAATCCAGTCAAAATGCAATTTCGGTAAAATTTATTTTATATACATTTCTTTATTATTTAAATCATATAATCACATTAGATTAAAAACCTTTGCTAAGTGACATGATATCATTTTCTTCAAATAAATTTACGGTAAAAAATATCGTCTGCATAACGCTATGTCTATGAAAGGTTTAACTGTGCGTTTTAAACCAATTTTTAGACAACCCCTGGTCCTAGAAACTCGAAACATGGACTAAATTTTAAGTGGGGCTATTCTAAGGCTACTTACAAAATTTGATGAAATTCGGTTAAGCCATTCTCCCGTGATGATGACGCAAACATACATACATACAGACAGACATACAGAAAGACAGGCAGACAGACAGATAGACAGACAGACAGACAGATAGACAGGCAGATAGATAAGACATATTTTCAATTTTATTTATATAGATAACACAGAATTGTGAGTATACATTATTTTACGCTGAAAAGACCATTTTACACAGGTAAAAAGATAACATGAGATGTTCATTTTACGCACTTGTTTACCTGCATAAATGGGTCTCTCTTAAAGAGCCCTTTTAAGCAGATAAGCAAGTGAGTTGCAAGTAAACAGGTACGCAAAATGACCTGTTTACAACGGTCTTTTCAGCGTATAATAAAATATACCCAATATTCCGTGCAATTCTCATATAAAAGAGTAAAATAACACATCTATGTAGTTTCCTTTTCAAATGTGTAACTGGTAATTTTCCTGTTTAAAAGTGTCATTCTAGTGGCAGTAAACTGTGTGCTTTGTATACTTTTACTCATATTTGTTTTAGTGTGCTACTGAAGCTATCCATATCATATTTTTTTAATTTTAGTACAAATTACTCTACATATGAGAAGCAAACTTGTACCTTTCAGGAAATATTGCAAATTATGTATATTAAATATACTATTATATAGTATATCCACACTGAAAAATTAATTGTGTATTATTTATAATATTTAAAAATGATAATTTTTTAAAATCGCAAATGAAAAAAGTCGAAATTGTCTAAAAAACTGGAATTGTTTTTTTGTTCTTGATGATATAATAGTTACAAACTTTAGTTCGATTTCGGATTTTCAACATCTGCATAGAATATATTCTTCGAAAATTGCAAATAATTATATGAATGATTTAGTACAAACCTCCATTAACGATCCATCCCGACTTCAAACCAATTTTCTACCTAACTTTTAACATTAAAATTAAAAATTCAGTTACTAATTTCCGAGGTCAAACCATCAAGAACAGTCCCAGAAATAAACATTCAAATCACCTATCCATATTCTGGCTGGCAGAAGTCATGCCGAAAGCAATTTCAGTTTCTTTTTATCGTTATTTCTGAGACGTGATAAACGAATGAAAAAAATAAGAAACCCAGCAAACGCTATAGCGGGAAGTCTAGTTGTGACATTACTGTTAGAGTGAAGACATGATCTCAATTTGCACATTACGTAATGAGGGTAAGTTTTATCAGACCTCGAGTTTTTACAGCTATGTACATGTTAAATAACTGGCGGTGTCTAGACGATGATGATTTTGTAAAACCTTTAATTATTTCCACGGAAAAGAAACAATACATGGTAATGTATAGGGAAAGTATTGGAATCATGCCGAAAATTGCATCTCGAGTTTTCGACGGATCTACGCGTTTCAAGACCTCTAGAATGCGAAAAAACTATTTTTAGCGTGACGTCTGTGTGTCTGTCTGTGTGTGTGTGTCTGTGCGTCTTTCTGTGTGTCTGTCTGTCTGTCTGTCTGTGATTCTATGTAGATTTTGTATCCAGTCTAACTAAACAACTAGTTGACCGAATTTCATAAAAATTGCGTAGGTGAGTCACATGTGGGTGAATCTGGTGCTGATTAGTTTTGGGTATGATTTGGGATAAAAGAACCTGCCTATTTCTGCGAAATGGCCCGAAAAAGCCTGTAACCACTCTAGCTAAAAAACTAATAGACCGAATTTCACAAAATTCGGTAGATAAGTCCCTTATGGATTACCCTGATGCTGATTGGATTTTGGTACGATTCGAGAAAAAAATAATCTGCCTTTTTTTTTGCAAAATGGCCCGCAAAAATAGTAGAAATAAAAAATAAAAAACTACGTATGCTCAAATATATCCATTAGATGCTTGTTTTATACGTAATTTTTAACGATGAAAATAATAAGATCAACTCCATTACACTAGGACTAGCCGTCTAGTGTAGTATTTTAGTTTTTTCGTATTTTCTCTACGTCATCTTTGAAAATAAGTCCAGTTACCAAATGAGAACGAAAATTAAATTAATAGTGAATTAAATTTAATTAAAATAAAGAGAACGTGGATATTAGTCTGCAGGGAAAGTCATGTGCTGCCCACATCAGATTTTTTTGTCTCATACAATGCAATAGTATCGAGAAAGTATTGTTTTCACAAAAATCTTTGAAATCGAGATTTTAAAACCAATATATGTTTTAATACCTCCTGACTACATTTTGATTCTATTTCTGGAGTGATGTCCGTTCATATGTATGTCTGCATGTATGTCTGTGGTGGATTTCTTGTTTACAGGATAGAGGCGACACATATCAATGGATTTTCACGAAACTTTATATCCGGCTTTGTTATAAAAAACCTAGAACTAGATAGATTTTTTTTAAAATTCGAGAAAACTTCGAGATTTATTCGCAAATATATTTTTTTTTAACATAGCAGCATAAAACAAAATTTGACATAATCTTGCATAAAAATGTTTATTTATGGATCAATGATTATGAGACTTAATAGTTTCAATCATTGTAGTTAAAGTCACGATACAAATATTTTATTCGTGGCGTCATTAGCCCTTTCGGGGGCAAGTTACCACCTTCGGGGGTACATTGTCAAGTATCGTATCAATCGAAATATTTTTTCATACTCCTTAAAGGGAAGTGTAATACGCTATAATTTTAATCATATGGATCCATGATATGAAATGTTCAAACATTTTCTTGTAAAATTTGAAAAAAAAAATGCTACTAAGTATGAATTCTGATATGAAAAAAATAGAGTTCAATCACACTCCAGTTTATTTAAATGGCAAAAATGTACATTCATGTTCAAAGTTAAGCATAGTTGCTGTTTATTTGAAAATTTCAGGAAATCTACATCGGAATGGAAGAAAACGCGGTATGCGGGTGTAATAGGGTTATAGAAGAAGAAAACAACGCAAAACAAGGATAATAACGACTTTTATTATTCAAAGAAAAGGGTCACAATACGAGTGTCAACCTCAGTGAAACAGAATGATTAAAATAATGTGATGCTGCAATTTAATATGGTGTGGGGGAATCTCGGGTTGCCACGCATGCTGCACAACGATTTCCCATACTTTCGATGAGGGTTTGGATGAGTTATGTGCTCAAAGAGTTCCAAGCCTCACGGAGAGCAGTTTTCAAATCATGGGATGGAGCTTAGTGGGTAGCGGAGGGCTGCAAGATATCTCCCAAGCATATCCCACACATGCTCTATTGGATTCAGATCAGGAGAGTTGGCAGACCACTGCATGTGTTGGAAATCTTCTGTTTGAAGGAATTCGTCAACCAAGGCCGCACGGTGAGGAGGCGCATTAGAATCCATGAACATGAAATCAGGACCAACAACACCTCAAACAATCGAACGATAGGCTCAAGGACTTCGTATCTGTATCTTTGACCGGTAACCGACACCGTGTCAAAGATATGGAGGTCTGTGCGGCCGTCCATCATGGTGCCTGCCCAGACCATGACTTCCCCAAACGGAAAATGACGTCTTTCTGTGATGTTTCCCGGGTGAAAACGCGTTCCACGTTCTTTCCAGATCGTGGTATGATGAGAATCAGTTTGCAGGCTAAACCTGGATTCATCACTACACATGACATTGCCCCACTGTTGTCCACTCCACTTCCCATGTTCCAAACTCCACTGTAAACGCACGTGTTTCTGGTCAGATGTCAGGGGGATGCAAACTGCTGGTCGTCTGGCATAGAGACTAACGTGTCTGAGTCTTCTGTAAACAGTTTGTCTCTAAACAGTGACTCCTATGGCAGCTGTCAGGGCTGAACACAGTTATCTAGCAGAACGGTTCCTTTGACGTCGCGCAGTTATCACCAAATTTCGATCTTGCCGAGCAGTTGTTACCCTTGGCCGACTTGGTTAACCTTGGCCGACTTGGCCGACTAGTCGTCGGGTAACATCTCAGGTGATTTGGAACCTCTGCCACAGTCTGGAGATCACACACTGAGGCACATTCAGAATTCGAGACGCTTCGGTTTGGAATCGACCGGATTCCAGCATTTCAATAATTCTTCCCTGCAAAAACATGTCCAGTTGGCATCTTTGTGACATATTTCGTCCTTTTTGATTGTTAACAACGCTGCGTACCACTGCAATTTCGAAATTCTGCCTCAACTGACCATGCCGTTCGAGGTTGTTTTACCCTCGTTCCCACGTGGGCCGGTGCTTTGCGCATGTCGACGTCGACTGAACTGTTTTCATATGCACAATGATTTACCTTCTTCCTACGATTCTTCACAACTGATTGTGAACCATTGTATCCATATTAACTCCGAATTTTTCGCATCTTACGAATTATGCCTAACTTTTGGACATGAGTGTATATTATCTCTCATTTGTACTTTTTCATACGATGTATAGACAAAGCATTATTTTCACGAAAAGTTTCAATTTCAAAAACGATTTGATACCGATATATGCTTTACGACTGCATGAAAACGTTTCGACCATTTTTAGACTGACGTCTGTCTGTCTGTGGTTGATTTCGTGTTTACACGATAGCGGTCACAAATACTAATGGATTTTCATAAAATTTTATATCCTGCTTCGTTATCTAAAAATCTAGAATTAGATAGAATTTTTTTAAACTCGAGCGGAAACTTCGAAATGTATTTGGAATTTTATATTTTCTTAACATGGCAGCATAGGACAAAATTTAATATAATTATGCATAAAAAGGATTATGTATTTATCAACGTTCAGAAAACCTTATAGTTTCAATCATTGTAGCGGTAAATAGTCGCGATACAATTTTTGTGTTCGTGACGTCTAGCCTCTCCTTGGGGAAGGGGGAAGTTACTCCTCCGGGTGAAATATTCAGAAACTTGATATCAATCCAAATATTTTTTCAAGCACTTCAAAACGAAGGTTAACATGCTATATTAGCGATTATTTTGACCAACTATACAGATTTTTCAAATTTCCTCTTGTAAAATTTACAAGAAAATAAACAAATAAATAAGTAAATAAAGTAAAACTATAACCTACTTAAAAATGGACTCTGATATGAGAAAGTCAAATAAAGACGCTCTCCAGCTAGTTGAGTTTGTTTCTGTTGTATGTCATGTAAAGAGAAAATATTTTTATTTCTATGCAATGCAATTGCGCATTTGTTTTGGAGCTGCCGAAATATTTCGAATATGCCCGCCAATGGAAAGATTTCCCCGTGTGCATATGTGAGAAAAGTATCTATGAATATTTCATTTTTCGAGATTTAACGTCAAATAATTTATCTCAGTTGCTTTTTCAAATCAGATGTTTTCGAAGGAATAAAAGCAATACAAATTTCTTGAAATTCCTAAAAAGTGAAAATAATGTGTTAGTAATTATATAGATTGTTTGATTAAACATATCAACATATCAACATATTAAACATATCAACCGAGTTTCAAAGGAAAAAAAAGTCAGAATAGCTAGGTCAGAGCAATCATTAATGCAAATAGTAAAGAAAGAAAATCTATACAACAGAATAATGCACACATTGCTCAAGAATATAAGCGTTGTTAATCCGAATGGAATAATATTTTAACGAAAAAAAAAAGAAGAACGTACTCAAGAGAGTGAAACAAACAGTAAAAATTTCCAAAAATGTCGCTCAAACTACTAAATTTATTTATTTATATGCATATATTTTATTATTTGATTGATATATATATATATATATATATATATATATATATATATATATATCATAATATTTTATGATTTGAAGAGATAGAAATGTTATTCCACAGAGTACATATATATAATACAAATGGATTTGGAAGGATACGCCGAAAGAAATCTTGAATGGTTTCAATAAATTTAAGATAGAAAGGACAAATATATTTAAAAACAGCAACAGAACAATTGAAAACTGTCTCTTGTTAGATGCTTTTTGATATGAAGTCAAATATAATCCCATCAAACTATTACAGTAAAAGTAAAAATAGAAAAGTTATTCAACTGAAAATATGACAAAATAGTGAATGAATTCTCAAAAGCTACAAAACCTAATTATCTCTTCTATATATGACCTAAAATCCAATTCAATCTAAAGAATTGCAGTATTAGAGAAAATTTGAATAAAAAGATTGCAACATTCAACCTTCTTTAACTAAATTATATTTTTTTGCTTATTTTTACATATATTTCAAAGCTTTAATCTCATAAAATGGAATAAGGTTTGTATAAAAATTTTCATTATGTAATTTTAAAAGCAGCGACTCTGTAGCCGGCGGATTCACCATTGTTGTTCGCATGTTTCTGGTATGACTAAAGTAGGAAAATGTAAGGTACAATTACGGTTTTGCGTGTAACTTGATTTAGTGAAATATCTAAAAAAAATTATAAAAAAATATTGAAAGTTAAAAATTACTTACGCTTGCACATTTAAAACCATCGTAAATATACAAGTATAAAATTTAAAATATTGGAATTTTAAATGGCCATACGTACATGCGCTTATAATTATTGTCAGGAAAAATGTTAATGACACATTAATAATGTTTTTTAAATAAACTTATATAGCGAGTACATTTAACTAATAGCGAGTACATTTAACTAATAGTACATTTAACTATTTATTTTAAGATTTAAATAATTAAATATTATAAATATATAAAAAATATTAAAAAATTAATTTCAATATTTAAAACATTAAAAATATAATAAATTTTGTAAATAATTTTAAAATTAAACATTTAAAATTTTATAAATAATTAGAAATTCAAATACTTATATTTATGCACAGAAGAGTTGGCACAATATGAACAGTTAAAAAATGGTCTTTTAAGAAATTAAAATTTTAAATTTTGAAACTTTAAATCTCAAAAATAAATGAAATGTCAAATGTCACTTGAAATGTCAATATTTTATGATGAAAATATACATTTTATATTTTAAATAATTTACAAGAATTATATAGCTAAACAAAAATTTGCATGAATTTACGTACTCAAAGATTAATTATATTAAAAAAATTTGATCCTTTTATTTAGCCAAATTGGCTAACATTGACTGTGTAACATTGAATAGACAATTCATGTCTTTTGTTTAGGTCGTATAGTCACTACCGATTCTAAATTGTAAATGTTCGACAAAGTTCGACAAAGTTGCTATTACTACTTGTCATAAAGGAATTTGGTTAATAAAAATACATTTTATATAAACTTATAAGGGCATTATACACCTTGATAAGACACAACCATTTTCAAAACTTTTACTTGCACTGTTCTTCAGATATTGTAAATAGTGCATTTAAAAATATGAAAATTACAATTTAGATGTACACTTTTTTTCAATAGTATTTTTTCGAATATAATTTTTTTAATATATATACTTTACTAATACTTTAAACTTTACTAATGCTTAACACACTTTACTAATAATTATTTTGCATATAAGTTACTAATGTAAAATAACGAAATAATAATTGCAAAGTTCTTTTCAAGTTCATATTTTCAATAACTAAATAAATTATACATAAAAAATAGTAAGTTCTAAATATTGTAGTGCAGCCCTCATTAACGATCCATAACGACTGCAATCTAAGTCTCATTTTTAACACTTTACAACAAAGTTGAAAAGTGTTTATGACTTTGTTCTGTCTGTCTGTCTGTCTGTCTGTCTGTCTGTCCGTTAGCACGATAACTGCCGTAAAAATGAGTTTATCAAAATGAAATTTTAGTATGTTGTTCAGACGGTCTGTAGGACCTATGGGAATATAAATAAATAATATCACCCAATTAGTTTTTTATTGAACCCGGGTTGAAAAAATGAAATACATTGAACCCTATGGGACCTAATTTTTCAAACAGTTTTTAAGTAAATTTAAAATTCACGAATTGCTTCGAAATTTTTAGGAAATATTCACATTATCCCATAGAATATATAAAAAAAAATTCAGTAAAATATGTTAAGTAGTTTTTTAATTAAAAAAATTATTTAATATAGGGAAAAAACAAATTCAATTAAATTCTGACTTTGGGATATCTTCCAGAAAGAAAAGAGAGAGATATTATATAATAAATATCTCTCCATTTGTTAAAACGTTTTGCATATGGGAGTGGCTTCATATTTTAAAATAATTTGGTAGATAACAATTTTTCATTTTTTTTAAATTTTATATAACTCTTCATGATAAATTTAATTGATGGCATTTTAAATGCACTTTCCTACGTCCTAGAGAGTTAAAATTTGGTACACAGCTTAAATTTGTAGAACATTTTATTCTACAGCAATTTGGTGGATCTTTAAATATAGATCATACATTTTTTTCGAAATGACCCGCAATTAATCCCCGTTCACTTTTATAAATCATTGTTGTAATATTGTTAAAAATTCTGATGTGGACAGCACATGTCTTTCCCTGCAGACTCATATTCGTTCTCTTTATTTATTCAATGATAATTTGAGTTTATCTGCACAACATAAGTATTTTAAATGACAATGAATTTACACGTTAAACTTAAATTTGGTTCTCATTTGGTAACTGGACTTATTGTCAAAGGTGGCGTAGCGAAAACGCGAAAAAACTAGAATATCTCAAGAACGGCTAGTCCTAGAGTAATGGGGTTAGTCTTATTCTTTTTGTTGTCAAAAATCACATATAAAATAGGAATTTAATTGATATAATTGAGCACACGTAGTCTTTTATTTTTATATATAACGATTTTTGCTGACCATTTCGCAAAAATAGCCCGTTCCTTTTTCCCGAATCGTAGTAGAATAACCTACAAATGATTTATGTACAAAATTTTGTTAAATTTGGTATATAAATCACTTGTAGGTTATTGAAATATTATACTCCAAATTTTGTTAAATTTGGTTCATTAGTTTTTAGCTAGAGTGGATAAAGGCAATTTCTGCGGCCATTTCGCAAAGAAGGCAGATTCTTTTATTACGAATCGTACTATAATCTAATGAACATCAGGATTTCCCACAAAAAACATACCTACCAAATTGTATGAAATTCGGTCCATTAGTTTTTCAATTAGAGTGGATGTAATATCCACACAGACACACAGAAACATACACAGATACACCCTTACACACACAGACGTCTTCCTAAAAGTAGTTTTTTCGTGTTCTAGAAGTCCCAAAACGTGTAGATACTTTGAAAATTCGAGTTCCGATCTTCGGCACGATTCCAATACTTTGAGTACATACACATACACATATATATTATCTGTGTATCTAAATTCCGTGCCTATGCAATTACAATAGTTGTGATTTTAAATGATCCCTAAACTTTTATTATTTCTTCAAGGAAGCCTAATTTTAACATATGCAGAATGCAAATATCTCAAGCGATTGTAAGATGAATTACATAAGAATTGCTGAATTTTCTTCACACAAAATTATTTAGCTCTGGAGTCTGGAATACAAGTTATATGAATGAAATATTCATTGATTTTGCATAAAGAATCAGATGATTTATATTTCGATACAGTTTTAAATATTTAAGTATAATAAATTACTGTAGTACTGTGATAATGTAAAAGATATTACCACTGAATGAATCACATTTTAGAAATTTTTAAATGAAATTACATTTCAGTTGGAAAGTGTTTCATAATCAATGCTTATGCATGATTGATCTTTCTTGTTAACTTTTAGCGTTAAGATTAAAAATTCAGTTACTAATAATTGGGGCTAAACTATCAGGAACAGTTCTAAAAATAAATATTCAAATCACCTTTCCGTAATCTATCTGGCAGAAGTCATGCTGAAAAGCAATTAAAATTACTTTTTATTATTATTTCTGAGGCGTAATAAATGAATTAAAAAAAGAAATCGCTGTAACGATATGTCTAGTTGGGGCTCAGCCGTTAGTGCAAATATGTACTAACTTCAATTAGCACATTACGTAATGAGTGTAATTTGTATCAGACCTAGGATTTTTACAACCATATGCATGTTAGATTACCTAGTGGGCGCAAGACGATGATGATTATGTAAAACCTTTAATTATTTACGCTGAAAAAATGGCATTACCGCCATTATCTACAAGTTCCATTTAGAAAATGGTTCGTCCGATTTTCTGAATGGAGCAACTATATATTATCTCTAGATTTTTATTCTTATTCTGATGTATGCAAATTAATGTACTGTTATTTCTTGAATAATGTATTGTACTTTTTGTTTCGTGACTTCGTTTAAAACTACACAGTTCTTTTAAAAGTTAAGTACAGAATAGTTAAGAGACGAGTTACAATTCCTACTTAACTTTTAGAGGGCAGTGTATAATGGATAGGCGTTTTAGTGATAGTTTCATTAATCGGCAGTAAGAACTGTATGGTTAAGCGGGGAAAGCAATTGCTCATTTAGCACGACCCACGAAGCACCTGCAGCTTATAGAATCCTACAGATGTATGTAACACTGCCTCCCATTGGTTGGATGATTTTGGATGGGGAACTTTATGATACCCAGGTGGCTTGGATAATTTTTATGTTGAACTCTATGCTGTCCATCTTACTCTTCGATTTGTTGAATCAAGTCCTGGGGATTATTATTTTTATTAATTCTCAAACAGTCATGTAAACTTTAAGTAGTTACCACCCGTTGTATTCTTTCACCACCTAATTTTCCAGAACGAGCTCCATTAGTCAGCTAATGGCTTCAGGAAGATGGATCATTCTGTAGTGGATTCCTAGACATTGGGGGATATATGTGAATGTAATGGCAGATGACTTGGTCAAGGCTGTGTCATAGCGGGTTCCGATGACTTCTAAAGTTACAACGGATAGCGGCCAGACACGGCAGACCGAGAGTCTAACTCTCACCAAATTTATAACCCAGGTTCGAAACACTCCTCTCGTCAATTGGAAGAATTCCAATTGATGACCTGTGGAGAACCCAACAAATTCCAAAATACCAAAGAATTACCTTCACCTTCAAGAATTCTCCAGAAGCTGAAAACACTTAAATACAATACAAATTCTACACAAATAAGAACACAATTTAATTCGAATCCAATATTTATTAATTATTCAAGAAGTGGAGTTGCAGATCAAATACAATTACTGATTTAATAATTTAACCACTGGACCTCTCTTTACCAAAATCATCGGCTCTTTGCCGGAACTTTAATAATAATTCAATAAATCAAGTAAATACACATAAATTTCATATATTCCAAATTAGCAAAATAATGGTATGGTCAGAGAGAATGCACACACCCGGGGAACGTTAAAGGCTTAAGTATTAACTGTATTTCAAAACAGTATTAATTCAATTTAATTTACTATAGCTCAGATAATGCTTCATTATGAAGAAGGAGACTGTAGGTAAAATATATATAAATAATGCTGGCAGAAGATCCTAAGGATAAAATGTTCTGCAGTGGTCGATGCACAAGTCCAGTCAACAGCCCAACGGCTCGTCTAAACCTTAAAGACCTTTAAGTCTTACCTCAAGAAATTCTTGGAAGGACTCATGGCAGAAAGAGCACAGGCATCCGCTGGTAGTTTCCCTCGGGGCAAACATTGCCCCGCTCCAACAGGAACGGTTGAACCGCAGTTTCCGGCAAGGTGCCGGATCAGGTCAGCCGAAGGAACAGCTTCATATTTGCTTCCTCTGGTCCCGGTGCTCGACCAAGCAAGATGAGGCATCATCTCTAACGTCTACACGGCGGTCAACGGTCGGCGAGGGCAAGGCATCATCAGATCTCGGCAGTGGCGACGGTAACAGCAGTGGCGATGGTAACAGCAGTGGCGGTGGTAACAGCAGTGGCAGGTGGCATCTCTCCCGACCCTCACAACACGGTAACTCCGCCTGAGGGCTAAGTCCCGCGTCGACGTGAGTTCGAAGATGTTTCCAGGGAGAGAGCCCAGAGTCAAGAATCACTCAGCTTATATACATTCCAGATGGATCCAGGAGCCGTCCAATACAAAATCACATGGGCTCACATCATCTCCTCTCCACCAATCCAAAATTACTTCCAATTCAAAATCATCCACAGTTCCGCCCAACAAACGGTAATGTTTAAGGCACGTGCAGCAGCCACGTGAAGTCAAGAAGAACGCAGACACATGTCTCCGCCAGCAACAGGTGCGACCCAGACTAACGGGCACCATTCCCAGAGTGTGCGAGAATTAATATTGAATAAAAATGGCACAAATTACTACTGATTTCGATACTTTTACATCTGCTAAAATATATACATTGACAAGAGGGTTCCAGGACACAGATTAATTAAATAAAAGTTTAAAAAGTACAGAAGTTATGCATTTTACAAAGGAGTGACGAATTCCGTCACGACAGCTGCAACTTTGGCAACTCAATCAATTGTCCTCATACCTTTTCAAACTGCCAAACGGATAATAAGGAAAAAATTCTGGATAGTAGAACTAACTATGGACATTTTTCTACACGACAAGAGATGTATTGCCTGATGGACAAGCATAAAAAACGTTCCCCGGGATTTTTTAAGAGCTATTGCTTTTGACAGCTTTAGGACAAACAGAACACCACTCACAATACATTGCATTCAGATTCCATCTAGATTACATCCAATACATGTAATCTGGGTCATCCAAAATATATCCCAAATCCATTGATTGGCGTGTATTGATATCTAATGGAGATCCAGATGTTACTCTAGATACCATCTATGGATATTCAATTGATAGCCATTTGGACGTAAAATGGATGTGCAATAGACGTATACTGGATAATCCATATTACATATACTGCAGATAGACATCTAATGGATATCTATATGAATACATATAGGTACTGCAATGGGCGTGAACTGGATCATCCATTTTACGTGCATACATCCATATTATTGGATTATTTATTTTATATCTATTTTAATGTGTTCTTAAAGAACACAGAGCTTAAAAAATGATAAAGGTGAATCATGCATTAAATATTGATTATGAAACACTTTTCAACTGAAATGTAATTTTATTTAAACATCTCTAAAATGTGATATATTCAGCATTGATATTTTAAAAATTATTACAGTACTACAGTAATTTATTGTACTTGAAAACTTGAAACTTTATTGAAAAAGATAATTCTAGTTAAACAAAATTAACTTTATTCAAATGACGTCATTGAAATAAATATCGTCTGCCTCTCAATGCAAAATCAATAAATATTTCATTCAAATCACTTACTAGCAGTGTACCCGTTCTTCGCACGGAATATACAATATTTAGAAATTAAAACTTCAATTATGTGCAAATTTCTATAATATTTTAAATGACATTGTTACTCTAAACATTTTATTAAAATATTTAATTCAATTATCCTAAAAAGATGTATAAGAATCTATGTTCTCGCTCTGCAAACCTATCTTCACAGGTAGATCTGAAGGAAAAAACATCCTGGTCCCGTTTGTAAGCAAATTTCTAAAAACTATTATTTAATTGCCACAAAGCGACAGGGATTTTCAAGAAAATTGAACTTAATTTTGCTAAATATTGAATTTTCATCAATTATGCGTCACTTTCATTAATTTAGTATTATTTTATCAATTCGGCAGCATTTTCATTAATTTGACAGCATGTTAAACAGTAGCTAAATTTGTCGAAAAGTGGGATAGTTTAACTAAGAGACAAACACTACCGAAAAAACATTACAATATATTATCTTTCAAAACTCAATTAATTTCATTGATTTGGTGTTATTTTTATCAAATTGACAACAGTTTTTTCGATTTGGTGATATTTTCGTTAATTTGGCGATATTTGAGCAATGTGGTCACAT
This sequence comes from Amaurobius ferox, assembly GCA_951213105.1. NCBI lineage: Eukaryota > Metazoa > Arthropoda > Arachnida > Araneae > Amaurobiidae > Amaurobius > Amaurobius ferox. The sequence goes on along the minus strand of OX578135.1, from coordinate 35,453,983 downwards.
TTTAAAAAGTCGCCAAATTTGTTATCAAGTAGGATGGTTGGACTGACAGCCAATAGTAACCGAAACATCATTACAATACTATCCCCTTTCAAAACGGAATTAATTTAATTGATTTGACATCATTTTTATCAATTTGGAGACATTTTAAGCGATTTAACAACATTTTCATCAATTTCGCAACATTAAAAAAGTGTTACCAAGTTGATGATATCCGCCGAATCCCTCGTCAAGCTTTACAAAGACGGACGGACGGGACTATTTATATTTTCGTAGATTAGAAGATTATACCCATGTATTAGACGATACTCTCGTACTACTTATATTTTCGTACATAGAAGATTGTACTCATGTATTAGAAGATATACCTGTACTACTTATATTTTCGTACATTAGAAAAATTATACCCAAGTAATAGAAGATTTACCCACTCTACAAAATATGGATTTTAAAAATGTTTCCCAAATAAACCAGATTGTGTTAGAATTTGAAAATATCAATAATCTCTATACTCGTTAACTCAAAGGCCATAATGTATATAATCCGATCAAAAATGCAATTCCTATAAAATGCATTTATATATATTTCTTTGTCATTTAAATCGAAAAGTATTACTTTCCTTATATATATAATGTATAAGGAAAGCATTGTGACGGGGTCGAAAATTCGAATTCGAGTTTTCGGCGGGAGAGCACGTTTCAAGCATCCCTGATCACGAATCAAACATTTTTGAAGTGATGTCTGTGTGTGTGTGTGTGTGAAAGTATGTGTGTGGGTGTGTGTGTGTCAGTGAGTCTGTGGAGACGATAACTGACGAACGAATGGACCGATTCGAACCAAATTTGGTACAAAAATCACAATCCGTAAACACTGGAAGCCTATTGTTTTTATACGCAATCGAATGTTCAGAACCCCCCTAAACTTTCGAATGAAATTTCGAAAAAATCGTCAAAAAAGCAAAACAGCTAATAAAATTATGCAGATAGACATTTCTTATGTAATTTTTTATTAAAAAACGATTGACATAAAATTTAGAACGCTAACATGAACCGTTCTTGAGATATTGCACATTTTTCAAAATAATTATCAAAATGTCATATAAAATAAAAAAAAATATTTCCTATTGAGACACATGTTCACTTTTCATATGTAATACCATGCGATAAATTGGGTGACATCATTCTCGTGGATCTAGCTCGTCCCATTCATGAAAAAGATACTTTGAGTAATACTTTTGTGTTTGAATGCCAATAGTCATTTATCTGCTGTAAGAATAACTTATTTCTTCGTCCATAACGCTTGGCGAGATTTTGGCGACAAATTTGGCGAAATGTCGCCAACTTGGCGACTTTTTGAAATGTTGTCAAATTAACGAAAATCTCGCCAAATGGATAAAAATGACGCTAAATCAATGAAAATGACGACTCATAGTCGAAAATTCAATATCTTGGAAAGAATATTAGTATCTACTATAAGAAAAACCTATTTTTTTTACTGTAAAAGTAGTAAAGTCATTACATTATATAAGGAAAGTCATGTGTTGCCCACATTAGATTTTTTACTGTTGTAATAACTCATTGAGTTTGATTCCGTTTTTTAGCAATATGATATTTTTTTTTAAATATAAACTAAGTGGATTTCATTCCGTCGCTTAGCAACATTATATAATTTTTTTTCAAATAATTTTGCGGAACAAATATCATTTGCATAATGCTATTTCAATGGAGGGTTTAATAGTGCATTTTTTATTAATTTCTCAATAACCCCTGGTCTTGAAAACTCGAAACATAGACTAAATTTTAAATGGGGCTATTTCAGGTCTACTCCGAAAATTTCATCCAATTTGTGCAGCTGTTCTTTCGTGATGATGAGACAAACACGCAAATAAACACACAGATTTTCAATTTTCTTTGCATAGATATTCCAGACTCCAGGGATAGATAATTTTGAATGAAAAATATTCAGCAATTCCTATACAACTCACCTAACAATCGCTTGATTGTTTACATTCTGCATGCGATAAAATTAGAACATTCTTCGTTGTAGAAATATACAAAGTTCAATCATCATTTAAAATAAAAAATATTGTAATTGCGTAAGTAGAGAATTTAGATATACAGATAATATGCAAAAATAAAGCGGTTTTAGGACGGATGCAACACTAAATATACACGGTTCTTAAAAATCACGATTTTGGCACAGCGAAAAAAAAAATTATACCAAATTTTATTTTGAAATGAGTCACGTAATCTCTTCATCTAATATGGGTGTAATTATTATTTCAATTTTTATTTAAAAAATTACTTAACATATTTTAATGAATTCTTTTTTACACATTTTACACGGTAATTTGAATATTTCCTAAAATTTTCGAAACAATTTGTGAATTTTAACTCTGCTAAAAATATGTCTGAAAAATTATGTCCCATAGGGTTCGATGTATTTAATTTTATCATCCTGGGTTAAATATAAAACTATTTGGGTGACATTATTCTTTTATATTCCCATATGGTCCCACAAACCGCCTCAACAACATATTACAATTTCATTTTGATAAAGTCATTTTAGGGCAGTTATCGTGTGAACGGACAGACAGAATGAGCAAAGTCATATACTCTTTACAACTATGTTGGAAAGTGTTAAAATTTTCTTAATGCAGCAGATTTTTTTGCTACTGCTAATTTCTTTTATACCCTTCTGGATTCGAACCTGCAATGTGCTGCGGGCGTCGAAAAGAACCTACTTCTTTATCCGCTATACGACAATTGACTTACCTTTCGTAAATCAAAATAATAATATAACTCAACCTTTTACGACTCTATTATGCTATTATTCTATATCAAATAAATTGACGTTTTCGTTAGTATTTTCTAAAATATCAGTATGAGAATTAGGGCTAGTTAGAAGGAAACAATGCTCAGATAATTACTTTTTGAATACTTTATATACAATTTCAGTACTATATAATTTTCTTCTCATCAGCCTCAAGTTTGCTTTTTGGATATACTGCAATAGGTTTGGTTATTATTTAACTGCCTCCACTGTAGACGTTTGTAACATAGCTGTAATGACGAAAATATGAATTTATATTACCCCATACCAAGACAAAACAAATTAATAAAAATGTCAGAAAGACACATTTCAATAACAGTATAGTAAAACTGCTAGCTTGGCATATTATTTAACTGCCATATGACATATTATTTAACATTTCGATTTTAACAATCTTGCTTCTCTTCTGCATTGGACTGTAAGGCATCGCATTCTTGAATAAACAGCAGTGGGCTGCATTCTTGAAGGAGCAGCAGTGGGCATGGAAGAGAAGTTAAACTAATCGGCAGTGCTGTATATTGAGAAAAATATTTTTGAATATTACTTCGAATCGCTTAATTTGTCAGACAAAATTACTTTTACGTATTTCTACATTTACTTCAAAACTTTGGATTCATGAATTAGCATAAGATTTATGTCATAATTCTCTAATTCTAAAAACAGTGATTTTTTTTTTACCAATGAATAAATGGATTATTATAGATCCTCGGATATTGACTTAAATTCATTCCAGAATTTATAGATATTTTCAAGTAAAAGTAAATATATAATAAGTAAAATTTGTTTTGTTTGCATTTGGGATTTCTAAAAGTAATTTAAAAATAGATTTGTAGCTCGTTGAATTTTTAAAATATTTTTTTTACGTTTAGATATTTAAAATTCTCGTAAATAAACAAATTCGAAATAATATAATAGCTTTTAAAAGCTTTCCTACTTGCGCTTGTAATTTTGCTACTTGAATTAATAAAAAAATTATTATTCCATAGAGAGAACTAGAATTGATACAAATAATACTAAACAGTTAAAAATATTTTTAAATTTAAATACTTTATTATAAATAGGTTTGAATTTCAAGAATTTTAAATATATATCAAAATTTTAATATATTAAATATTCTAAAAAGATATTTTTAAATATAAATATTTTACAGTTTTAAGATTTTAAATATTTTAAATACCTGTATAAAAATAACGTGCATATTTAAATATAAATGACTATAAAGCAAATAAAACTAATTAAAATTTTAACTATTTAAATATACACAAACACATTTCATATTCTGAAGAATTTACAAGAATTCTACATATAAACATAAATATGCATTGACTGATGTACCAAATGATTGATTTCATTTAAACTATTTTAATTTCAAATAGATAATTTTGCCAAATTGAGAAGGATTGACTGCTGGCGACGATTTATTTTGTTGTAGTTACGAGTCGGATATGTAGTCACTTCTAATTCTAAGTTGTAAATCTTAAACATAATTGCGCAGTTATGACCATTACCTGTCTTCCTAGATTTGAATATTACAAAAAATATTCCATAAAATTTGATAAGTTATTATACTCTGAAAACAATATTCAGTTATGTAACAGCATAAATAGCCAATAAAATATATCCAGAAGCTTTAAAGGCAAACAGGACCTCATTCATCATGATAATGGAGATAGATCAGCCACTACATCAAAGGTAAGGAAATTGATATCAGTAATAATACCCCCATGAAACAGAGCTGGATCAATTTCTATCTTCCTATGTGTCATGAGCATTATTATGTTGGCAGAAATTCGTCTACCTTTGTAGTGGTGGTTGCCCTCTTATTTATTTTGTCGGAATTTTATTTATTTTTTAACAAAATAAAACCCATGTGATATGTGGTAAGTGTTTGTTCAGGTCTAGGACACGGGAGAATTAATGTTGCTATAAATTGGCGTACCTTTATTGTAGCGGCTACTCTGACTGATTTATCTTGAAGAAGATTTTTCTTTGCATTTGAAATTGGTTGATACAATTAAGTAATTCATTCTCTGACTAAGGAAGTATTTTAATGTGAAGATTATTTAAAACAGCAATTTGAGCTAATTTTGAATATACATTATACATACTGAATGCTATTCGTTGATTTAACTACCAATTTAAGAAATGACTTACGCAGACAGACCTAACAAACGTTTCCTAAAACGAGAACTGGGTATATATATGTTACAAAGACCAAATGTATCTTTATCCTCCGTAGAGGTCGTTCTCAAGGATGGGACTTCTATATTCAAATATTTCAGCCCAAGGGCAATAACACAGGACGGCACTGTTTTAAGTCAAAATCAATTTATTGTGAACTTCACAGAAATCACAGCAGCTGGCTGTTTAAAGCAATTAATAACATAGACCATACATATTATAGTGCACACCCAGAATAAATTACAAATATACAAGATACTACACATCACTTGCCTAGTGATAACTCTTAAATGAAGACGATTCTAAAGCTTTCATGCTTACTACTGGCTTTCTTTTACCTCGCCTCGTATTGCGGCCAAACTCAGGATACTAGACTGTTCCCTAATCATAGTGGTATCTAAATGGATTTCCTTCCACTAGGCTGCCGGCCATATTCCAAATTCCTCCAAATCAAATTTCTACTCGAATCATTCAACCATTAACCTATCATTCCTCTTTCCTTCCTCTGAAACTCTCAAAGAAGTCTTCTACTCAAGAACCCACTACTCAAGAACCTTTCTACTTAAGAAATCTTTTACTCAAGAACCCGCTGAAACTCTCACGATCAGAAACGTATTACTATTCTACCCCAGGAACGCAGAAAATGCTGATTAGCTCGGTGATTGGTCTATAAATCGAACCAGTAAGAATTGTTAGTTTAAGAAAACTTAAATTAAAATGCAAACTGAGGAAAATAATAATCGAAAGTTATTTATACCTCAACATGTGAGTAGCAGCGAATTGTAGAATCATCTGCTAATTAATATTGAAAATCATATGAGTAATCTTGAAAATTATATGCGTAATCTTGCAAAATATATGCGTAACCTTGAAAATTATATGCATAACCTACATCTATTGCAAGCTTGTTTAGGGTAATGCGTTATGAAACGTCATGACTGCAGCCTTGTTTCCTGGATATCATTGGAGATTCTATTACAGGATGATGACATATAATTAGAGGATACTGCTGGTCAGCATTTGTGACGCTATAATTTCATCGGTCATGACGTTTGATGATCACACTATATTCCAGGTTATCTTCATCTGTGCACACTATAGGATTCACTTTAAATGAAAAAGAAAATATAATCAAGTTCAATCAACAGAGCATGGATTGAATCAATTATTAGTTCAAAAATCAAAAATCATTAATTAGAATCTCTGCTTAGGTATTTTACGAAGTAAAACACACACATACAAATTTGGGAATAAGGAAGGTTACTTAAAAAAAGTTGGAAATTAATTTATTTACAGTTAAACATCATGTATTTAAAAACCCACCTTTGAATTTCTGGTTTCTCACACCCCTTCGCATAAAAATTATGTAAGGCAAATTGTTAATTTGAGTCAAAAATAAAGAGAAGTGTTCTGCTAAGAAACTATTTATATGGAAAAAAGATCTTTAATTAGAAACTCATTAAACAATGCCTTATTTTATTATTAACATGTTTACACATATCAAATGAAACATAATAATAATTGTGGGAGAGAATGCGAATGTGATACCAAAATCGGAGTTAAAAAGCTTAATAGTAATCTGCTTAGACTTATTAATAATCATTCATTAAATTGCAACTTTTTTTTCATTACGTATAATAAATGGTAATACACAATATCTTAGTGTCAGAGTCATTGTTTCCTTTTCTTGTTTGTAGGGAATCACTTGGTCGTCAAAGGAGTGTCCGTCGGTGACATGCGATTTATGTTGCGTTATCGTCGTAAATTTTAATTATCACTATTAATGTTTACTTTCTCATACGTAGTATTGAGAAAGTATTATTTTCACGAAAATTTTCGATTTCGAGACTTTGATACCAATATATGTTTTAAGCGTTTAAGATCTTCTGAGGGCGTTTTGACTATTGTTGGAGTAATGTCCGTCTGTCTGTATGTCTGTCTGTGGTCGATTTTTTGTGTACATGATAGCAGCCACAAATATTAATGGATTTGCACGAAATTTTATATCCGGCTTTGTTATTAAAAAATCTAAAACTAGATAGAACCTTTTTTCAATTAGCGAAATTTATTTGAAATTTTATATTTTCTAACATGGCGGAGAAGGACAAACTTTGACATAATCATACATAAAAGGGTTATTTAATGCCTAATTATCACGAGACTTTATAGTTTCAATCATTGTGGTGAAAAATTGTCGCGATACAATTTTTTTTGTGACGTCATTAACCCTCTCTGGGTAGGGAGGAGTTAGTCGTCCCTGAGGTGTACACTATTGTATTGTATCAAATTGAAATATTTTCCCAAGACTTTTAAAGTGGAGGATAACACGCTATAATTGTGATCATTTGGACCCTTGATACAGATTTTTCAAAAAATTTCTTGTAAAATTTGTGAAAAAGCTAATAAAGATGGATTCTAGTATGAAATAGTTGAGTTCTGCCAGAATTCAGTTAATTATTACTATTGCTCCGTACCACATTTTAGTCACACGTAACTATGCGTCTGTCTTTCGAAGTGTAGACATAGCAAAATTGCTAAATGTCTCGAAGGAAGAGTTTCTTTACTTTATCTATTACAGCGATTTCAAAAAATATATATATCGAAGAAGGTAATGAGAATTAGGAGCGTTTATCCCGTTCATGGAGTATTGAGCTCGCACATGAGCTTAATACTCCATGAGCTTGAGCTTTTCTGAACATCTTGAGAGCCCTTCTCATCATATAATATTTTCCCGGTTAAAAGCTGCGACTATGGGACTCCACTCCAGTAGCAGCCCCATGTGTCTTAAAGTCACTACTTTTCGTATCTAGATTTCCAGGGCTGTCTTCATGATCCTCCCGCAGTGATTATTTCAGTGGCTTGCCTTTTTGTCATGTGATCTTGTTGCAGCACCTTTAATGGTGTTTTGGAGGTACTTGTGGTCATCTGCTTTATAGCTTCTGTCATAAATTCCAAGCAGAACTAACGTCAAAATTTTAATTCCACGAAATCTGGGTTTTGTCCAAGTCTTACACTTTTTATAACTGCGAAAATTATGTGTACTTTGCATTAACACATAGTTCTTTGACACAAATTGGAATAATATGTATATTGTAATATTCACAATATAATTTGCGTTATTAATGCAACAAGCAGTATGTTCTTCGTACGGAATATATAATACAAAGAAACTTAAAATTCAAAATTATATGCAAATCCTTATAGTATTCTAAATTAAATTGTTATTCTAAACATCCAATTAAAATAATTAATTTTATTCTCTTAAAAAAGTATAAGAATCTCGCTTCTCGCTATACAAAATTATCTTCACAAGCAGATCTGAAGAATTAAACATCCTAAGAATTAAAAGCCCTATGAAATTGGTTCAACATATGTCATCATGAAAGCTCTAAAGTAGCATTAGAAGATATACCCGTACTACTTTTATTCTGTTTCAAAAATTGACTAACACAATGAGTTAATTGGTTAAACACAATATATGAGATTGAAAAATCTTTGTCAAAATAAAACAAATGGCGTAAGAAATTAAAAATATCAATAATTCCCCAAATCTTTAAACCCAAAGACTGCAATTGATATAATACAGTCAAAAATGCAATTTCGAAAAAATAGTGTGTTTTAATGTATATTTTTTTATTATTGAAATCGGAAAAGATTTATTAAAAATTATCTGCTGTATAAGCACATTGGGTTTGTGACTCCATTGCTAAGTCAACATGATAGTATGTTTTTCAAATAAATTTGTGGAAAAAATATAATCTGTGTAATGTTACTTCTATGAAAGGTTCGTTTTTAACACTTTACAACAAAGTTGAAAAGTGTTTATGACTTTGTTCATTCTGTCTGTCTGTCTGTCTGTCTGTCTGTCCGTTAGCACGATAACTGCCGTAAAAATGACTTAATCAAAATGAAATTTTAGTATGTTGTTCAGACAGTCTGTAGGACCTATGGGAATATAAATGAATAATATCACCCAATTAGTTTTGGATTGAACCCGGGTTGAAAAAATGAAATACATTGAGCCCTATGGGACCTAATTTTTCAAACATTTTTTAAGCGGATTTAAAATTCACAAATTGCTTCGAAAATTTTAGGTAATAGTCAAATTGTTCCATAAAGTATATAAAAAAAAATTCAGCGAAATATATTCAGTAGTTTTTTAAATACAAATTAAAATAATAATTACACATCTTATATGAAACGATCACGTGACCATGATATGAAACGATCACATGACCCACTTCAAAATGATATATGGCATCCATCTTGTTTCAAAATCGTGATTTTTTAAAGTTCTTTTTAATTCATATTGAGTGTTGTATCCGTCCTAAAACTACTTTATTTTTTCTTAAATTCTGTGCATCTACATACTAAAACAACACAATGACAATATATTTGAATTTAAATTCTCATTCAAATTTGATTATTTCTACAACTAAGCCTATTTTTCACCTATGTAAAATGTAAACAGCAAAATATGTAGAATGAGTTGTATTAGAATTACTGTATTTCTTTAACACAAAATAATTCAGTCCATGGAGTCTGCATGGCTGATATGAATGAAATATTAATTGATTTTATAAACAGAAGGACGATTTTTTTCGATGAAGTTTTAAGCATAGAGTTTATGAAATGTAGCTCCATGGTCTTAATTTTTAAATAAAATAAATTATTATAGTATTGTGATGAATGAAATGAATGGGAGGAAGTTATGAATGAAATCCTGCTTTTAAAGAGAGATCCAGGCGTGTTATTTTTTCTATGACGTCATTTGAATTTATTTCAGTTGTTTTCGATGCAGTTTTCAAATATAATAAATTATCATAGTATTATGATAGTTTTAAAAATATTACCGTGGAATGTATTGCATTTTAGAGATATTTAAACCAGGCAATTTATATTTCAATGCCGTCATTTGAATGAAGTTCATTTTTTTCAATGAAGGTTTAAGTTTTCAAATATAATAAATCAATGTAGTATTGTGATAAGTTTTAAAATATTATCGAGGAATGTATTGCATTTTCGACTTTTTTAAATAAAATTGCATTGAAGTTGGAAAGTATTTCATAATCAATGCTTTAAGCATGATTGATCTTTCTTGTTTATTAATATCTTGACAACCCCTGGTCCTAAAAAATCGAAACATAGACTACATTTCAAGTGGTGCTATGCCAAGGCTATCCACAAAATTTCATAATATACTGTGCAGCCGCTCTCCCGTGATGATGAGACAAACTCACAAGCACACATACGGCATTTTCATTTTTATTTATATAGATTAAAAACACTTTTAAACATAAATTTTGTGGTATCTCATGCTTTCTTTACAATAGCACGCGATCGTCTCAACAATGCTTGTTCAACGTAGTGGATCAGTGAAGTCTGAAATATATTTAATTTTGACTTTTACAAAGATCTTACGATTTATGGTAGCAGTAACTCACTCTCTAATGTTAATAAATTAAAAATATAATAAATAAATAAATAGATAATAAATTAAGAAATGGACAATTCTGAAATATTTAAAAAGCTGAAAATAGAATAAAACTGAAAAATCGTGATAAATCAACGAACTCTTAACCGAGAACAATAAATTTGGAATCAAATTAAAGGGAATAAAAAGGGCAATTAATGGAATTACAAATTAGCCAATTTAAATAAATTGAAATTGCTAAAACCTAAAAGGAACGAACTTTCGCCATTTTTAACGTAATAACTATGGAATAAAACCTATTTGGAACAGAATAATATCAAAAACCTAAACAATTGGAAAATGAATAACTAAAAGAGACTGACTATGTAAATAAGACCCCTGAATACGTTTAAATTAAAATCAAACTTCCAAAAATTATTAAATAGCCAAAAGTAACCCAACAACTCGAATAGAATGTTATTTTTATAAAACAAACAAACAAACAAACAGAGGAATGAGGTTGTTGTACAGATAACTGTATTTTGATATGGAATGTTTCTGGAATTTTATTCTGGAATAAGGAGAATTTAAGGCAACGATCTGTGGTTTAAATTGGGATATGAGTTTTATACAATGCGAGCAGACAATTTATTTTTTCAGATTATGCAGTGTATAACTTAGCTACATTCATTTCGAGTTTTGATTTTTCTCAGTTATCTGCGGTTTATGATAGATATTTTTAATTCACAAAAGTTTCCTTGAGAAAGATGTCACTCTGTATAGGAAACGCAGGTCAATGAGGCGGTAGTAAAAATCTGAAGTTTCATTTTAAAATGAAATCTGTAAAAGAATAATGTAGGTTCACCCATAAAAGCAAATAATACTGGCTAAGTAGCTCAATGTATATGATGCCTACTGGGCAGATGAAGATCCGCTTTTGTTCTTTCTGGAACAAAAAATTGTCAATTTATTTGAAACATCTATTTCTCAGGATTAGTTGTGAGTATGGTAATTGATATGAACTTAGCATCTGGAACTTAGCATATGGTAACTGATAGTTATCTGTGAAATGAACTCAAATGAAAAAAAGAATCTGATGTGGGCAGCACATGACTTTCCTTATATAATGCAATGAATTTACTACTGCTACAGTAAAAAAAATAGGTTATTCTTTTAGATACTTATATTCTTTCCAAGACATTGAATTTTCGTCAATAAGTCGTCATTAGCATTGATTTAGCGTCATTTTTATCCATTTGGCTAGATTTTCGTTAATTTGGTAACATTTAAAAAAGTCGCCAAGTTGGTACCATTCCGCCAAATTCGTCGCCAAAATCTCGCCAAGCGTTATGGACGGAGAAATAAGTTATTCTTATAGCAGAAAAATGACTGTTGACGTTCAAATACAAAAGTATTATTCAAAGTATCTTTATTCATGAATAGAACGAGCTAGATCCATGAGAATGGTGTTACACAATTTATCGTATGATATTACATATGGAAAGTGAACATGTTTCTCAACAGTTAATATTTTTTTTTAATTTATAGAATTTTTTGATACATTTATTTGAAAAATTTACAATATCTCGAGAACGGTTCATGCTAGAGTTCTAAAATTTATGTCAATCGTTTTCTAATGAAAAATTACATAAGAAATGACTATTTACGTAACTTTATTAAAGGTTTTAATTTTTTATGATTTTTTCAAAATTTCACTCGAAAATTTAGGGTAGTTCTGAACATCCGATTGCGTATAAAAAAAATAGGCTTCCAGTATTCATGGATTGTAATTTTTGTACTAAATTTTGTTCGAATCGCTCCATTCGTTTGTCAGTTATCGTCTCCACAGACTCACTGACACACACACACAGACATCATTTCAAAAACGCCTGATTCGTGTTCAGGGATGCTTGAAACATGCTCTCCCGTCGAAAACTCGAATTCGAATTTTCAACCCGGTCACAATACTTTCCTTATACATTATGTGTATATAAGGAAAGTAAAAAAGTCTTTGTTTATAAATGAGACACATTACTAGATCAGAATTTCGAACATGCTCACGAAACGTTATCTTCAATTCCATGCCCATTTAAACCGAGAATTCAAACTTTTAATCGAAAATAAGAAATAGAAAGCAAGAATTCAACTTTCAATGGGCATGCATATAAAATTTCCCATCCATCCAATCGTGAAAGCTCGATTCATTATCGTGTCCCAAATTCTGCGACTGATTGCGGCTGCCATCCGACTCTGAGCGGGACGGTCAAATGGATCGATTTAAAGGTGTCCCAAATGCATAGGGTGAACAATTATCAGAGATGAATGAGAATTCGATTTGTATCGGAAATATGGCGAAACGAGTGTGTCTCTGAAAATTCTATGAACGGGTAAAAGAGTGCTTTCGTAATGGATGTCGTGAGAATATTTCTACTTTAATTGTGTAATACTCAGAAGTTGCGCAGTCGATGATTTTTAATTCATTTCAGTTTCTGAATTATTATTGTTTAAATTCGATGAAAGTATGGAAAGCTTGTGATATAGTAGTAACAGCTAATATAATAACAGATGTAACAGACACACCCTAATGTATAAATAAAAAATCTGATGTGGGCAACATATGACTTTCCTTATATAATGTAATGAATTTACTACTTTTACAGTAAAAAAAAATAGGTTTTTCTTATAGTAGATACTAATATTTTTTCCAAGATATTGAATTTTCGACAATTGGTTATCATTTTCATTGATTTGGCGTCATTTTTATTCATTTGGCGAGATTTTCGTTAATTTGGCAACCAAAAAGCCGCCAAGTTGGCGACATTTCGCCAAATTCATCGTCAAAATCACGCCAAGCGTTATGGATGAAGAAATAAGTTATTCTTACAGCAATAAATGACTATTGGCGTTCAAATACAAAAGTATTACTTAAAGTCTCTTTTCATGAATGGAATGAGCTAGATCCACAAGAATGATGTCACCCAATCAATCGCATGGAATTACATATGAAAAGTGAACATGTTTCTCAATAGGAAATGATTTTTTTTATTTTATATGACTTTTTGATAATTTTTTTAAAAAATATACAATATCTCGAGAACGGTTCATTTTTGCGTTCTAAAATTTATGTCAATCGTTTTCTAATGAACAATTACATAATAATATGTCTATTTGCGTAACTTTATTAGCGGTTTTAATTTTTTGACGATTTTTTCAAAATTTCATTCGAAAATTTAAGGGGGTTCTGAACATTCGATTGCGTATAAAAACAAGCTTCCAGTGTTTACGGATTGTGATTTTTGTACCAAATTTTGTTCGAATAGGTTCATTCGTTCGTCAGTTATCGTCTCCACAGAGTCACTGACACACACACACACACACACACACACACACACACACACACACACACACACACACACACACACACACACACAGATACATCACTTCAAAAATGTTTGATTCGTAATCAGGGATGCTTGAAACGTGCTCTCCCGTCGAAAACTCGAATTCGAATTTTCGACCCCGTCACAATACTTTCCTTATACATTATGTATATAAAGAAAGTAATAAGATTGGCATCACGTCTGATTTCAACCAGCAGAAACAACAAGATCACAACTATAATAGAAGGTCTTTATTTCACTTCTTTAAGACGCACAAAACTTAAAAAAGCCAGAGCGCTTTCGAGCGTAAATACGCTCTTCATCAGTGGCGACATGGAAATAGGAATGATCGTTCATATATAGACCAGAAAAGGTGACAAATTTGCATAAGTACAATTATCAATAAACTTACGTTTATCTAAGGAGAATCCAAAAATACAAAACATTTTGCACAGATTCAAAAAATCGAGCATAAATCACGAAAAGAACAGTAAAAATTTACAATTTTATTACAGAATTTTCAAATTCAAAAAATTTGCCCCCATTTGAATTTGAAAATTCTGTAATAAAATTGTAAATTTTTACTGTTCTTTTCGTGATTTATGCTCGATTTTTTGCAAAATGTTTTGTATTTTTGGATTCCCCTTAGATAAACGTAAGTTTATTGATAATTGTATTTATGCAAATTTGTCACCTTTTCTGGTCTATATATGAACGATCATTCCTATTTCCATGTAGCCACTGATGAAGAGCGTATTTACGCTCGAAAGCGCTCTGGCCTTTTTAAGTTTTGTACGTCTTAAGGAAGTGAAATAAAGACCTTCTATTATAGTTGTGATCTTGTTGTTTCTACACCCTAATGTAGTTTGAAAAGCGTATAACTTTCTTTATTATGCCATAATTTGGTAATTTACATCACCACATATTAATTCTGGAAAAATGATGTCATTATTATTGTTTTTGCAAAAATGTTTTCGAAGCATCTATTTTTAAGTATCTGTTAAAGATAGTGATTAGATAATGAATGGTATAGATATAGCATCAAATTCCAAAAGATATGCAGGTTCACTAAGAACTTCTATTTCCGGTTCTTGTTTCATTTCCGGAAGAGAAATCGTCATTTTATTTAAAACATCTATCTCTTACGATGCACTTTAGAGCTTAGATGATAACATATGAATTTAGCATCAAAATCTGGAGGAGGTTAAGTATTTCACTGATGAATTCCACTTCTAGTATTGGTTATATATAAAGTTTTGATGATGACTGATATGGAACCAGTATCACATTCCGGTGAAGTTAAGGGGGTGGTTTTCACTAAGAACTGTCAGTTCTGGAGATGTCACTTGTGATTTAAAAATTTCCATTTCTATTTTGCCTTATCTATGCTTCAGAATTGTCTGTGGATAGAACTTAAATACTGCTGGATATGAATTCAATATTAAATTTATAAGGGGGTAGGGTTTCAATAAGTGTTTTGATTTTCAGTTCTGTAGATGTCACTACCGGTTTTCCTGAAAATTCGTATGACAATACAAAAAAATCTGATGTGGGCAGCACATGACTTTCCTTATATAATGCAATGGATTTACAAGTTTTACAATAAAAAAATAATGTATAAGATTTACGGCGCTGTGTTTCTATCTTTGAATTATACATTGGGCGATTTTTCAGGATGACAACATGTAAAACTATTTCAAAATACTCAATTAACTTATACTTCGCGCATCTCTAAACAATCATCAATATTGTTAGCACCCTCAATAAGCGATATAGTCCATATATTAAAATACTTTAATAATTTTATCATTATCTAGTCGTTATTTTCATTGATTTAACATCATTTTTATCAACTTGGCGACATTTTAGTTAATTTGGCAACTTTTAAAAAAGTCGCAAATTTGCTGATATTCCGCCGAAATCTCACCAAGCGTTAAGGACGGAGAAATAACTTATCCTTGCAGCAGATAACTGACTATTGGCGTCCAAATACAAAAGTATTATATAAAGTATCTTTTCTCATGAATGGAATTACTAGATCCACAAGAATGATGTCACCCAATTTATCGTATGATATTACTTATGAAAAGTGAACATATTTTACAATAGATAATATTTTTTTTAAATTTCATATGATTTTTTATAATTTTTTGAAAAATGTACAATATCTCGAGAACGGTTCATGCCAGCGTTCTAAAATATATTTTAATCGTTTTCTAATGAAAAATTGTATTAGAAATGACTATTTACGTAACTTTATTAAAGGTTTTTATTTTTTGATGATTTTTTTTTCAAAATTTAACTCAAAAATTTATGGAGTTCTGAACATTCGATTGCGTATAAAATCAATAGACTTTCAGTACTCATGGATTGTAATTTATGTACCAAATTTCGTTCGAATCGATTCATTCGTTCTTCAGTTATCGTCTCCACAGACTCACACACACACACACACATCTCAAAAACGCATGATTCGTGTTCAGGAATGCTTGAAACGTGTTCTCCCGTCGAAAACTCGAATTCGAATTTTCGATCCCGTCACAATACTTTCCTTATACATTATATGTATATAAGGAATGTAATAAGTGCGGAATAGATGTATAAAAATTATTTATAGTTTCGTCAAAAGTGAAGTGATTATTTATAGTTTCGTCAAAAATGAAGTGATTATTTATAGTTTCGTCAAAAATGAAGTGATTATTTATAGTTTCGTCAAAAATGAAGTGATTATTTATAGTTTTGACAATGGCAAATATTTCATTTGCCACTATGTATTCATTTCGTCAGAAATGAATAGTGGCAAATGAAGTATTTGCCATCCTATGAAGGATCTTTCATAACTTTTTACTTTCCCTGCAATACATGGTAATGTATAGGGAAAGTATTGGAATCATGTCGAAATTCGCAACTCGAGTTTTCGATTGATCTACCGTCTCGAGACCTCTACAATACGAAAAAACTATTTTTAGCGTGACGTTTGTGTGTGTGTCTGTGTGTGTGTCTGTCTGTGTGTCTGACTGTCTGTGTGTCTGTCTATGTGTCTGTCTGTCGGTGTGTCTGTCTATGTGTCTGTCTGTGTGTCTGTGCAATGTATGTACCACTTTAACTCAAAAACTAATGGACCGAATTTCATAAAACTTGGTAAGACCTTTGGGTGTGACCCTGGTGCTGATTAGAAAAAAATCGGAAAGATTCGGAAAAAAAGAACCCGCCTTTTTTGCGAAATGTGCTCATATATTATGGCCCGTAAAAATCGTGGCCGGCAAAAGGCTACGTATGTTCAAATGTATCAATTAAATGCTTGTTTTATACATAATTTTTGACGGGGAAAATAATAAGAACAACTCTATTACTCTAGGACTTACCGTTCTCGAGATATTTAAGATTTTTCGCAATTTTTTAACCGCCTTTGGAAAAACGCCCAATTACCAAATAAAAGCAGATATTGAATTAAAAATGCAAATTTAGTGTCATTTTGTGCAATTAAACTAAATTTAATGAGTTCTTAAAGAAATAAAGAATGAATTTGAGTCTGCAGGGAAGTCATGTACTGCCCCCATCAGATTTTTACTTTCCCTGCAATACATGGTAATGTATAGGGAAAGTATTGGAATCATACAGAAAATCACAACTCAAGTTTTCGACGGATCTACACGTTTCGAGACCTATAGAATACGAAAAAAACTATTTTTAGCGAGATGTCTGTGTGTGAGTCTGTGTGTGTGTCTGTCTGTCTGTCTGTCTGTCTGTCTGTGCAATGTATGTATCCACTCTAACTCAAAAACTAATGCACCGAAATTCATAAAATTTGGTCGGTAAGTCACTTGGGTGAGACCCTGATGCTGATTAGTTTTTGGTAGGATTCGTAAAAACAGAACCCGTCTTTTATTGCGAAATGGTTCGTAAAACTTTCATATATCCACTCTAGCTAAAATACTAATTGAGCAAATTTCACAACATTTGATAGATAAGTTACTTGCAGGATTCTCGGCGCTGATTAGATTTTGGTACGATTCAGAAAAGAACAACCTGCCTTTTTTTAGGAAATAGCCCGTAAAAATTTCATGTATCTACCCTAGCTAAAATACTATATGACCAAATTTCACAAAATTTGGTAAATAAGTTAGTTGTGGGATACTCTGGTGCTGATTAGATTTTGGTACGATTCGGAAAAGAACTACCTGCCTTGTCTTACGAAATGACCGGCTAAAATTTCCAAAATCTAAAAAAAAAAGACTAAGTAGTGCACGCTCAAATATATCAATTAAATTCTTGTTTTATACGCAAATTTTGACGAGGATAAGAATATAACACACTCCATTATACTTTAGGAATAACCTTTATCAAGATATTTGAGATGTCTTGCATTTTTGTTACGCCGATTTCGGAAAAATGTCCAATTACCAAATAAAAACAAAAACTGAATTAGAAATGCAAATTTAGTGTCATTTTGTGCAATTAAACTTAATTTAAAATGAATTATAAAATACATGAAAAGAACATGAATATGAGTCGGAAGGGAAAGTCATGTGCTTCCCACATGAGATTTTTTGTTTTATTTACACTTTGAGAAACTGTTTCTTTTCCCACAAAAGTACATACAGTTGGACCTCAACTGAAATATGCGGAAGGGGGACAACAAGTTGATTCGTTATTTTGAGAAATTTTCAAATTCATGGAGAAGAGCATAGCACATTTAAAAACCTGAAAGGTGAAGAACATAATAACCATTCAGTTAATGTGGACTCGTTTTCGCGCTTTTTATGCTTTCGCAACATAGAATACTAGTATCTGAATGAATAACAAGAAAACTTACTATGTGATACAATTTTACTAGATGCAAAAACTATTCCTAAAGCTGCAACTGAAGAATGATTTTAACTTTGGAAATACCCCCTGGTGACGGGTTAAGTATATATGAATACAGTATTTATCTATATAAGGAAGACAATCCCATAGCAGATAACAGTAAACATGGACAGGTTTCTTGCATATTATGCGCCCCTAACATGGAATAACCTTTAACTGCAACGACAGCAACTACTTGAATTACCTAGATTACCACACCTACTATGATATTATTTACCAAAGCATATTTTTCATTAAAATTAAAATCAAAATTAAAATAACTTTCTTAAAAGCAACATATAATATAAAAATGAATAGTATCAACTGGTTTCAGAAACAAAAAATAGCCGTCTTCGGCAAGACACACATAAAGCGTAACCTTCACTAGTTAGAAAAATATCAATCGGCAATCCTTCTCCGACAAGTGAAGGTTGTGTGTCCTGACGAAGAAGGCTGACGAAGAAAGCTGTCTGCCTTCGAATCCAACCGGTCAATAATATTAATATTTATATTATATGCTGCTTTTAGCGAAGTTATTTTAATTTTATTCTTTAGCAACAGTGTGAGTTACACGTATTTATTTCATTCTTAAACTAACGATAAAGGACGAAAAAACTTGATTAAATAACCTTTTCATTATATTGCAGTAATCAATTTAGTTTAAACGTACATGCAATACTATCTTAGCATCATGGAAGGCGTGAACAAAATACTCAGTCAAAGTCTGTGTTTTTCTGGAATTTTACACGATAAATTTCTTTTACTGGCAAAACAAAAAACTTAAGGCCAATTCGCATTCCAGAATGGACACAAAACGTATTTTGATTGCGTTGACTGCGGAATTCGAAAACTGATTCTCGATTGGGATAGAAGCTGTTTGTTAAATAGCCACTAGTTATTGATTAAATCTGGATTTTTTAAACCCAGTTTTTATTGGTACTTCCAAACAAAATTGTTCGTCTCGTTCGGCTGTTTCCATTTTACAACAGATGATGTGTTTGAAATGCTTTCGAGCCAATATTATTTCAAATTGCCAGGCAGTGCGGGTTACTTTTATTTTTTAAATACAGAAATAGTCGATGTTAAAGCTGGGTTACGCTTGTTGTTTCTGTTAGTTAACATAAATGTAAGTACTGTCGGTGAAATGCGACTCCCCTACAGTATCGAGAACAGAAAATTTATGATGGCAAAAAATGTGGATTGTCAGATTATTACTTTCCTTGCAATACATGGTAATGTATAGGGAAAGTATGGGAATCATGTCGAAAATAGCTTCTTGAGTCTTCGACGAATTTGCACGTTTTGGCACATCTAGATTACGAAAAACACCAATTTAGCGTGACGCTTGTGTATGTGTCTGTCTATCTTTGCAATGTATGTATCAATTCTAACTGAAAAACTAATGGACCGAATTTCATAAAATTGATTAGGTAAGTCACTTGTGGATGACCTTGGTGCTGATTAAATTTTGGTACGGTTCGGTATAAAAGAACCCGCCTTGTTTTGCTGAATGGCCCGCAAAAATCAATGTATCCACTCTAGCGGAAAAACTAATTGACCAAATTTCATTAAATTTGGTAGATAAGTCACTTGTTGAATACCCTGGTGCTGATTAGATTTTCGTACGATTCGAAAAAGTAAAACCTGCCTTTCTTTACGAAATGGCCCTAAAAATCGCCAAAATCTAAAATAAAAACTACGTGTACTTAAATTGATCAATTAAATGATCGTTTTGTACGTACTTTTTGACGAGGAAAATAATAAGACCAACCCCATGACTCTAGGATGAATCGTTCGTGATATATTTGAGTTTGATTGCATTTTTGTTACTCCGCCTTTGAAAAAAATTTCAACTACTAAATAAAAACACAAATTTAATTAAATTAATTCAGTATTATTTTGTGCAATTAAACTCAATTTAATGAATTATTAAAGAAGTAAAGAGAAAATGAATTTGAGTCTGCAGGAAAAGTCGTGTACTGCTCACATCTGATTTTTTAAAATTATATTAGATCTAAGTATTTAAAATATTTCATTAGTTTGAAAATAGTTGCAAGTAGTGAAATATAATAGAAAATAATTTATGTAAACACACAGAGCCTTCCATATCATTGGTGTTATACTGCAGGCAGATGCATTTTATTCGGTTTCCAGCATTTTTCATCCCAACGTTTTTTCGTTCACTAGGAATTCATCAATCCTTTCAGTTTTGGGTCTTCTCTTTACTTGTTAGTTTGTTCTAGTCTTGGGTCACTCATTGAAATGATATTCATCTACATAATTTTTATGTGCCATTGCCATGTCCAATTCACTCTAAAAATTTGTTTTAGATTTTATAAATTTTGGAACCCTAGAAAGTGTAAGTTATATTTTCTTTAACACTGACCTACTTGCTGTATAGCCTGTTGGTTCATATATATGGTACAGAATATTTCTGTTAAAAATATGTGCAACAGTCATTAAAGTATGCAATTTTAAGTTGAAATAATGCTCAATGCTATTAAATAATAATAAAAAAGTGTCACTATGAAAAATTTAATTTTTAACGGATTTGCTGGTTTTGATAATTTGTTCGTTAAAGAAATAAAAATCATAAAAACCAATTAAATTGCTATTTCGATTCCAAAATTTCATTGGATCTAAACCACGACAATTTTTATATAGATTCTAAATTTCAAATCTTAAATTTCAGCCATTTCTTTTTTCATATATCACCGTATAAATATATGGTCATATAAACACCACACAAATATCCAAAGATACAACGGGCCTTTCTACACGGACTGTGAAATATCTTGTATTCTACTTTCTTTTTCCTACCATATATACAAATGCATAGTATTTTACGATTTTTATATTGCATAACTGAAATGTCTATAAAAGTAAAATATAAAATGCATGGCTCTTGACGTTTAGCTCGAATGGAATGAATGGAATTGATTTATCGAATATTTCAACTTCGAGTGAAAACTTTGAAGTGTGACTATCACAATTCAATTCCTCGAAATGGACGTCTTTCAAAAGGCGAATTTCACTTTAACTACTTCTTGCACGAACTCGCAAATTTAAAATATTTTTTTATTTTTAGAATTCCCAGCTGAATAATGTTTCTTTATGAAACAATATTTCATTTTAGAACTGTTTAAAACGTTATTAATGTTATTAAAATGTTATCAATGTTACTAAAATGTTATTAGTGTTATTAAAATGTTTTTAAATGCTATTACGTTAAAAATGTTTTTTACTTGAAACAATTGTGCTAACATTTACAAAAAAGCAATAAATAAATGGATCACAATGTAAAATGTTGAACAAATAATTTCTAAAATGCATGGACCGACCTAAGTTACCCTTGCAAATATAAAACTTAAAAAAAAAACTTTACAGATTCGTCTAACCAACTAATTAAATATTTTCGTATAACTAACAAACTACATATTGAACCAACGTACGACTAGTTAGTCGTACGTAGGTTCAATATTTAGTTAGTTGGTCATTACGTTGGTCTGAAATAGGTTCAAGTATGTGTACAATATTTTCAAAAGCACATTTTATATTAATAAAAAGATTTCAACATAAAATGCTGTTCAAATAAAATGTAAAATGAAGACAAACGTTTAGAAAACTCGTTATGTTTTTTTTCTGCAATTTGAGAAAACCAAGAGCATCGCACCAAATGATCTTACCTTGTGTTGATGGCTGCCTAAATATAAAAATGGTAGTGCCACCTAGTGAGAAGAAGGTAAAAATATAATAAAAGCCGAAAAATAGGCGTGAAAATTAGAATTATAAATCTACGACTCTAATTCGAAGGAAAGGGAATGTGATAGAAATAAATATAAATGTTAATATGTTCAAGATATAACTGTGAGAAATCAAATAGTGAGAGATAGCCAAGACTCTATTTCTCGCTACGAATAGCCTTAATTCAGCCAGGCATAGTTCGAATATATTTTATGTTTTTAACTTCACATTCTAATGGCGCCACACAATTAGGCTACACCGAATTTTTATGGTTTCGTTGCATATATTCTCCTTGCCCTTACTAGGTGTTACTACCACTGCCGTATTGGACAAAATAAGGTCATTTGGCATGAAGTGGTTTGCTCACATTGAAGAAGAAAATCCATAACGTCTTTTCAAAACGATTTTCAGCTTTTATCGTTTTATTTGAGTAGCAGTTTTAGTTGTTATTTTTTTATTTATATGAAATTAGCTTATCACTATACACATGCTTGAATTTGTTTTAAAATCAATATACCAAGAGAATAAGCAGTTGAGCTATTTAAATTTCATATATGTTTATTTTTGGTCAAAGTGTGTGATTAATGAATAAAGCCGCTTCTCTATTACGCCAAACTGACTGATCTAAATAAAGCAGGGTTTGTAAAGCCAAGTTACTCATTTCTTGCATTTTTCTATGAATGAGCTAAATTGACTTTTGCACTGCGTTCCAATTTTTTCTGGAAACTTTTTTTATATTTGCATGTTCTGCAATTCTGTTGATAAGTCCCAATTTATCAAAAGTAATACTACCAACCAGGGGAAATTCCTTGAAGCGCTTTTAACATCGCACTTTTGCTGTGCATATTTAAAAATTTGACATCAAATTTAGTCTGTATATCTAAAAATTTGACATCTGATTTAGCCAGAAGATGTATGCGGTAGGTTTAAGATTACATTGCATTGAGACAAAAAGTTCCGTTTTAGCAGATTTCGGTATTACATAGGTTTTATTAGGTGTATAAAGACGAATTATTTTCTTGATACATTGTATTTTATACAAAAAAAATCTATTTGTAAGAACAAATGTTTTGTATATAAATGTTGTGAAGTATATAATAGTTATTTATATAATGCTGTTAAATGTTGCCATTAAGCATATAAAATTAATCATTTATTACATCGGTTTTTTATAGTCTGTATTTTTAGAAAAACATTTGTTCCAAATTAACTTCAAAAACTGTGTATAAAAGTGCGAGGTTTCATATTTTTATAACACTGTTTGCATATTGAACATATTATTGAATTTTTTTCTAAAAGTATCAAACTGAGGCATATAGTTTTTATAAATGTATAACACATTATTGTTATAAAGCATATATGGAAACATATAGTGAATGACATTATAGTACATTATATACTATAACTTATTTTAAACTGAGAGTGTACAATTTGTAGGAATATTAAAAGTATTCGCTGGCAGAAATGAATTAAAAATGGCTAATTTACTTCATTTAAAGGATAATGACTTTTTATTCTCTAATTACACATTATTGTTATAAAGCATATATGGAAACATATAGTGAATGACATTATAGTACATTATATACTATAACTTATTTTAAACTGAGAGTGTACAATTTGTAGGAATATTAAAAGGATTCGCTGGCAGAAATGAATTAAAAATGGCTAATTTACTTCATTTAAAGGATAATGACTTTTTATTCTCTAATTAAAGTTCGTTTGATAATGAGATAATAATTGATCGCCATATTTCTTTAAAATTTTGCAAGTTTTAAAAATTGTATAGATTTTTTACTGCTTCATACGTATTATTGAGAAAGTAGTGTTTTCACGGAAATTTCGAGATTTCAATGCCAATATATGTTTTAAGACCTACTGACCACCTTTTGACTATATTTGGAGTGATGTCCGTCTGTCTGATGTCTGTGGTCAATTTCTTGTGACTACATAGCAGCCCCACATATTAATGGATTATTACGAAACTTTAGATTCGGCTTTGTTATCAAAAAATCTAGAACTAGATAGAATTCTTTTCAAATTCGAACGAGAAATTCGAAATTTATTCGAAATTTTATATTTTTTTTAACATGGCAGCATGGGACAAAATTTGACATAGACAAGCATAAAAGGGTTTGTTTATGGATCAATGATGACAAGACTTAATAGTTTCAACCATTGCTGTGAAAAATAGCTGAGATACAATTATTTTTGTCTGTGACGTCATTAGCACCCTTGAAGGGCAAGTTACCCCGGATGAGGGGGGGGGGACTACTTTGTCAAGTATGTTATCATGAAAGATTTTTTTGGTGCCTTCCATTTTCAGTTTTCGAAGATTCCGACTTGTTCAAGTGCAGTTCGTGCAATGATTCTCATGCTACTTCGTGGGGCATGACATATTCAATATTAATTTGAATTTCGTTTTAAGCAGAATCCGATTTACTCTTATTTAACCGCATTTGAAATAATCCTAAAAGTGAGTAACTTTTGGACTGTAACCCCTTTCGTCACATAAGCTCAATGTATAAAGTCTCGTTATACGTCTGAAATTTCTCTGTCTTCTGTAGTGTCACAGTAATTTCCGTATTAAAGGAAAAACTTTTAAATAGGGATATCGCATTTGAATTTTCAATAAATTTATAAGTTCTCGACATCTTTGAATGCAGATTTATTTTTATCGGGCCGTCTCTATAAGCATTTATTTGTCTGTCTGAGCAATATATAAATCAGTTCTAGCTTCAAAACTGTCCGTCCGATTTCCATGCATTTTAGCTGTCAAGTACGACATTCGCTATTCTGGTGTTACTCAGATTTTGACAGATCGGAAAGTGGTCTTTTTTCTGAAATGGCTCTCAACAACAACAAAAAAAGAAAATTAAAGAAAAATCTGCTTAAATATATTATTTAACTACTTGTTTAAACGTAATTTTACATTACTAGAAAATATATTTGAAATATAATTGGAAAGATATTTTAGATGGCGAAAAGATAAATAACTAACAAGAAAGATCAATCATGCATAAAGCATTGATTATAAAACAATTTCTAACTTCAATGCAATTTTATATAAACATCTCTAAAATGCGATACATTCTTCGGTAATATTTTTAAAATTATTACAATGCTACATTAATTTATTATATTTAAAAGCTTCAAATTTCATCGAAAAAAATGAACTTCATTCAAATGACGGCACTGAAATATAAATTGCCTGGTTTAAACATCTCTAAAATGCCATACATTCCTCGGTAATATTTTTAAGATTATCACAATACTACGATAATTTTTTGTATTTGAAAACTTCATCGAAAACAAATGAACTTTATTCAAATAACGTCATCGAAATTTAAATCACCTGGCTCTCTCTATGAAACCAGCATTACATACATAAACTGTTTTCCATTCCTTTCATTCATCACAATACTATAATCATTTATTTTATTTAAAAACTTAAAACCATGGAGGTACAAGTAATTTAACTCTATGTTTAAAACTTCATAGAAAAAATAATCGTTTGCTTCGTAAAATCAATGAATGTTTCATTGATATTAGATATATTGCAGACTCCATGAGTTACATAATTTTTCGTTAAAGAAATACAGCAATTCTTATACAACTCATTCTACATCTTTTGGTATTTACATTCTCCATAAGTGAAAAGCAGGCTTCGTTGTAGAAATAATCAAAGTTGGATGATCATTTAAACTCAACTATATTGTAATTGCGTTGTTTCAATATGTAGATGCCCAGATTTTAAGCAAAAATAAAGCGGTTTTAGGACGGATACAACACTAAATATGAATTATAAAGAACTTTAAAAATCACGATTTTGAGACAAGATGGATGCCGTATTTTATTTTGTAGTGGGTCACGTGATCTCTTTATATAATGGTCACGCGATCTCTCCATATAAAGGGTGTAATTATTATTTTAATTTTTATTTTAAAAGGTACTGAATATATTTTGCTGAATTTCTTTTTATATATTTTATGGGATAATTTGAATATTTCATAAAACTTTCGAAGTAATTTGTGAATTTTAAATGTGAATTATAAATTCGATTTCACTCTATATAAATATATTTCTCGTGTGTTATTTTGGGTGATAAAACTTAAATTAATGCATGTTATTATATAATTAATGTGTACATGTTTCACTCCTCACGAAATGAGTATGTTTTGTAAGGGAGTTTACAGTGTTGTAAGTATATATGTAGTAACGGTTTAGTGTTGTTAGGGATGTAGTTATTAGTTCAATAGGATTTCGGTCTCTTGCGTTCTCTCATTACTCTCTTTGTTAACGATTTACCTATGATTTTAGAATTTTCAAAATGAGTGCTATTTGCTGATGATTTTAAACTGTATAGACCAATAAATTATACTACCTGTGCTTCAAATATAATTTAACTAAGCTTTATCATTGGTCCCTGAATTATTGATTATATAGGGTGATTCACTCGCTAGGAAACCCAAACATTCCTCAATAACTTTTTCATTTTTGTATGCTTCCCTATGGAAATTGACATGGAGTAAGTGTACGTCAATCAAGGCAGAATTTATGCCCTCAAAGACGCAATACGACGAAAGGTTGCTGCCATTACCAATGACATATTAGCACGTGTCATCGCCAATTTACAGACTGGGATATAGCAGCGCCACCAAGCGGGGTATTTGGGGGTCATAAACACTCTCAAGAATACATCGGAACTCATTGAAACGAAGAGAAATGCTATTTGGTAAAATGAAAGACATAATATTTGGTTACGACCTCCTCCAAATTTTATTTCTGGCAAAGCTACTGCTTGCATACGAAGGTACTTGGATGCTGAATGGGACAAGTGCTGGTATGCTGGAGGGGCCAAGTGTTGGTATGCAGGAGGGGCCAAGTGCTGGTATGTTGGAGAGAGCAAGTTTTGGTATGCTGGAGGGGGCAAGTTCCGGTATTGTGAAGGGGGCAAGTGCTGGTATGTTGGAGGGGTCAAATTCTGGTATGTTGGAGGGGTCAAGTTCTGGTATGTTTGAGGGGGCAAGTGCTGGTATACTGGAGGGGCGGGGAATTTTCAGTATATGTTCTAGGCAAGCAAACCTTCTTTAGCAACGTACAAGGTAAGTACATGTAAGTTTTAATTGAAAACCATACAAAAATAAAAAGCTATTGATGGAATCACCCTGTATTTGTATATTTCTAAATATGGGATAGTTACCTTTACTCAACGATACGATCCTTATACTTTCCAATATTGTATTACTGGAGATTTGGTTTTACCTGTGCATAAAGTTAGGGACTTAATTTTGTAGCTAGCAATAATCATATTTCTGTTATTTCTAATAGGGCCTATAAAAATAATGGTTTCATTTGTCACTAAACTAAGTATTTGGGGGATATTAATTGTATGGTTATACTTTTCAATTTTTTAGTTATATCTGTTTAAGATGGTTCTATTATTTGGGATTCTATTTATTATAATGCTAACTATGGAGTTAAAAAGATACAAAACCAGTTTCTTCGTCATATCTATTTTAAAAAAATGTGGTTATTTCCCTCAGTCTGTTTCATATAAGTAAAAGAGAGCTGTGTTCTATTTGCTTTCTAAATCCAGACGAAAGCAATCAAGTATGATTTCTTATTTTGAACTTTCCAAATAATTGTTATAAATACAAAACATCTTCTTGGCATGCCGTCTCTCAACAAGAAGAAAACACATTTTCAGACAACTATTGCTATTTTGCAGCTTATTTGGCGAAATATCACCAACTTGGCGACTCTGGACGTATTTTGGAAAGCACTGGAACTTTCTTGATTGCCATTACTTTCGAAGATACACCCTTTTTCTAGAGATTTTTATGGTATATAAGAAAGTCACTATTTATTTGGACAGAACTGACGTAATACGAGTAAAATTGAATTGTGAAATACGTCAGTGTTTTGAGAATAGAATCCGCTTTTTATGAATTAGAGGAGCATTTAATTGCTGTTTTATTGTAGATGACTTTTGATTAGTGATCTTGTTAGATAGTTATCAAGTTATTCGGTGTATCAGAAATTCGGGAGTACACCCACTATTTGAGGGGATACGTCTTAACATAATGATGTTGGTTTTAGTGATCTGTTATTTGTAATCAATTTTAAAGTTAGGGATATTCAACTGAGGAATTATGATCTGTTTCACGTTCCTCTAATTGGACATAACTACTGTAATTCTATTTATAAGTTTCGCAAGTTATTTAGTTGGTATGGCAGTAATCTAGATATTGTCACAGTTTAAAAATATGTTTTTGTCCATGGTTTATTGATTTTATATTTGTGACTGTTTGATATTTCCGAATAAATAAATAAATAAATATAAATAAATCAATAATAATAATAATTGTTAATATTGATTGGGAGAAGTGCATGATCCGTATGTATTCGGGGATGAATGTAAGTGCTGCAGGTGGGTGAATGGGAGAATATATTTTATACAGCTCTATGGCCCAGTCATATGACGAGCTTACTCTATCATATGACGACACGTCATATGGCCACCATATAACGGACTTACCCTATCATATGACGGCAAGTTTTATGAGGAGTTCTGATTCTTAATAAAAACTTAATATCAGGCTTGTCTCTACAAAGCGCGAGATTTTTCTCAAACTTTATGCGCTCAGCCATATGACGACCCTATCACGAGTTTACTCTATCGTACGACCACCATATGACGAGCCTACCCTGTCATATGACGACAAGTTTTATGAGGAGCTCTGATTCTTAATAAAAACTTGATATCAGGCTTGTCTCTACAAAGCGCGAAATTTTCCTTTTAAGTCTACAAATACTTTGAGGGCTAACAAAGGCCAGTTAATATTTTTTGGGTTGTTCATTCGTAGAAAGAAATTAAAGTTTCTTTCACTAATCTGGCGACATTTATTAATATAGTACTATAGCAGTTCCTTTCCATCGTCGAAATATATAACACATTTTTTTGTTAATTACCTTTTTTCTTTTTGCTCAAATTTTGTGGTGACAAAACCCATTGCTGTTAACTTTGCTCTTGACTGTAAGGATTAGGCAGCCTAACGGACGGATGTTCAATAGAAAGCATTTGACGAAGGATAAAAATACCTGAACGTTTCGCTGACTTAGAAGAAGCTGCAATAAAATTCGGTTTAATGCGGATTTCCGAAAACGCTTGATTTTTTTATTGTCCCTAAGTCAAATAAGCTGAGCCCCTTTATATATTTAAGTAAGAAGTCGTGGAAACCTTCTGTCTAGAAAAAATATTAACTTGCAGTCTGACTCAAGCTTCTTTTTCGAAAATTGGCAGAAATATGAGAAAGTTATACCAGGTAGTCACGAATTCCTGACTGCTTTATAAGTTTAGGAAAGTATTAAAAACCAGTATTTTATCCTACCGAAGACAGGGAGATTAATACTCTTACAAAATTAAGCTGAAACTTTTTTCAATAAGTTTAATTTTGTTTGACAATGTGTGTTTCTTAACAGAGTTATCTCAATTAAAAATGAGTCCAGTTAGACTCTGCCCCGTGGTCTAGTTTCAGTGTTTCATTTCCAGTGGAGGGTTTTGGTAGGATTGTGTCAGTCTTAAACTCTCTACATCCATTTTGTTTGCGTCTTGAGAAACATCAAAAAATCCAACTCCATTTCGTCTAGTTGGTCAATACAGTAAGTGTGCAAAGATTCAGTCTTTTAAGACAGCAGAGAGCTAACTGCTTGACGGCATGTAAAGACTTTACAAAACCTATAATCTTCGCCATGGGAGAGGGGAGATCAAAAATCTGATTACGTAATGATTTGTCCAATGATAGATCAATACTATAGGTTTGGAGATATTCAACTTTAGTCATTATGAAGCTTCTGGAGGGTCTAAAAATACTTTATGAGGTGCTCACATTCTCCACCAGCAGGAAGATAAATCGAAATTCAGCTCCGATGTACAAAGATTTAGCCTTCTATGTAACTGGGGAGTTTCTGGAGGCTTTGGAAAAACAGAAACGCGTTAGAAAAGTTAGACAATTGTATGTAATATATATAGAGTCTTGCTGCCCCAACCATGAATCGAACCCTGGATCTCCTAACTGGTCAGCCGACGCTCTATCGTTGAGCTACTGGGACGAAATTGAAAACTCTTATAGTCGATGTGGACTCTACTTTCTCCACCCTCTAATGCCAGAATTACTGGCAACTGACAATCTGACTAGCCACCTCCTCTATTTTGACCTCAAGTCAGTCTCCTGCTAATACTATTTTTACCCAGGTTAGTATCTTGCGTAGTCGTTATCTTCTTCATTTGAAATCGGCACTCAACTTCCAGAGTCCACTGCGACAAAATTGCAAACTTTTATAGTCGAAATGGACTCTGCAAAAGATTGAAATGTATTTTTGTTTTTTAGGATGATAAGGGGCATAATGTTATGCAAAATATTCCTTCTATTCGCCTATGCCAAACTTTTCTAAAAGCTCTAACTTTTAGAACTTTTTCTAACTTTAACTTTTCTAAAAGCTCTGGGCACATCCGAATTACGCACCTTTGTATTTCAATATTATTAATAAATACGTGATTCTCTAAGTAAATGTAATTATTATACGTTCCCCTAAGTGAACATAATTGTGATACGGTTCCTATACAAAAATGACCTGTCCCACGAACGCCTTCCATTCCCCTATGCCTAACTTTTCTAAAAGCTCTAACTTTTAGAACTTTTTCTAGCTTTAACTTTTCTAAAAGCTCTGGGCACATCCGAATTACGCACCTTTGTATTTCAATATTATTAATAAATATGCGATTCTCTAAGTAAACGTAATTATTATACGTTCCCCTAAGTGAACATAATTGTGATACGGTTCCTATACAAAAATGACCTGTCCCACGAACGCCTTCCATTCCCCTATGCCTAACTTTTCTAAAAGCTCTAACTTTTAGAACTTTTTCTAGCTTTAACTTTTCTACAAGCCCTTGGCACATCTGAATTACGCACCTTTCTCTTTCAATATTATTAATAATTATGCGATTCTCTAAGTAAACGCAATTATTATACGCTCCCCTAAGTGAACATAATTGTGATACGGTTCCTATACAAAAAGGACCTGTCCCACGAACGCCTTCCATTCCCCTATGCCTAACTTTTCTAAAAGCTCTAACTTTTAGAACTTTTTCTAGCTTTAACTTTTCTAAAAGCCCTTGGCACATCTGAATTACGCACCTTTCTCTTTCAATATTATTAATAAATATGTGATTCTCTAAGTAAACGCAATTATTATACGTTCTCCTAAGTGAACATAATTGTGATATGGTTCCTATACAAAAAGGACCTATCCCACGAACGGCGACATTCACCATATTTTGAATCAATGATATTAAATTGTTAATTGCCAAAATGTGACAGAGATTATGATAGAAATAAAATTTCATTTTCAGAGATATTGAATCATTGCCAACTAGGCGATATTTTCTCAAAGTCGCTAATTTGGTGATATGTCAAATTTCTTGCCAAATGGAACAAACAGACAGACAAATTTATTTTTCTTGAACATATTGCACCGCAAGTAAAGTAATTCGTTATATGTCCGGAGTATTATAGCTGATTGCACATCTATATGCAGTCTAAAATCTATTCGGGATTTCAGTTGAGGATCCTTTTGAGCAATAAGTTTAATTCCAATATTTTATAACTATGTTTTGCTATATTACTGAAGTTCAGTATTTTCACTTTCCCCACGTATTGCTTCATGCTTTATTACACGGGCTGGCAGATACACAAAGAAAGAAATTCCGTAATTATTTCGTGATTCAACAGAGTTCTTTCAAGAGCATTGGTTGCTGTCACGCGCATGAGTCACGTTATATGAGTGCAAGAAAAACAAGGAAGTCTGCTGAAGGAATCGGCAGATCATTGTAATCAATGCAATCAATATTTTTCATGTATTGCGTAAGAATTTTGCTGCAAATGACACTGCTTTAATCTTTTTTCTTTTTAAATCGAAGGTAACCCGCAAAAAGTCGGGCTTTGAACAGACTCGCACATATGAGATATGCGAGATGGGAAAGATTTCAGATTAAAACTTAATTTAACAAATAATTATGAAATTGGAAGTATAAAAAATTAATTCCAATATTTGAGAATCCGAACACAAAAGAGCATATATGTTCCTAGAAGTTGAATATTAAATTAAACAAATTAGAATATAGGAAAACTACGAAATCAAAGAACCACATTTAAATCGCAAAAACAGTTTTAATATCCATGAACATGTTTACATCACAACGCATACAAGTTCATGTGCTTTTATTAGCCCTTTAAAAGTTGTTATATACTTCTTATTTGTACGAAGCGTAGAGCATGGTCTAAAAAAGGACATTTCATCTGTTACATTTCGTTTTAATTATTGAAATTGTAATTCTCTACATCTGTC
>OX578135.1:35321175-35418675 GCA_951213105.1 Amaurobius ferox | reverse complement strand
AAAAGGACATCGTCAACGTAACGAAAGTATGGTAATTCATGTAAGATGTGAGTGCCCTCTTCAAATTTGTATCTGAATTTAGTACCAAGTTGAAGCATGTACTTTAATTGTGGATTATCTACAATATTGAGGTCTCCTGTGATAATATGTCCATGATGAGAATTGAGAAAGGGGCTATTTTGGCACTCACATACATTACTTTTGAATTCATTGATGTTTTTACTTATACGGTTATAATTAAAGATTTTTCTTCCATTGGTTTGTACAAATTTATAAATCAATTTAACATCCATATTAGGTATTGGCATGAGATGTGCTAAGTCCTTGATGTAGGATTTGATTGGCAACTCGTCAAAATTTTTCAACCTCAATATTGTAGATAATCCACAATTAAAGTACATGCTTCAACTTGGTACTAAATTCAGAATACAGGAATATAAAAATATTGAAAACGACTTTGAACAAGATCTGAAGAAGTTTACATACAAACTAGCCGTCAAATACAGTCTGCCTATACAAGCATTTACGGAATGGAAATATCACCTGACCAAAAAGTTCAATCTGCACTATAAACGATTACGTAAAAAAACATATTATCCATCTATAAAAACTGCAGTTAAAAAGTGTGAAGATAAATATGCTATAACATACACGGATAAAGTCGTCTCTAATTACTCATTTACCTGCCGTAAATATTACGTCGATACTTTAAGTAACAGTTATCAAGACACCCAAATGTATACCCAGTTACATCAAACAGGAAAAAGTTTAGAAAATAAAATAAAAGCTTTGTATAAACGAATTGATATTGATCTAAAAACAGTTAATTTTCCTTATCTTGTACTTATACCGAAGCTTCACAAAAATCCTGTCAAGTTCCGTCCTGTTACAGTGGGATGTGGATCCTACTTAACAATAGCCAATGCAAAACTATTAACACTTCTCAAAAGTGTAATGACACAACTCAAAAAACATGGCACAGTAATGATAAATAATAGTTACGATGTAATCAACAGACTACAATTTTATAATAAGGACTTACGTTTTAAAAGTTTTGATTTCCGGGATTTATTCAACAATATAAATCTAGGAAATTTATATGAGATATTGAAGGAGATATATGCAATATATGACTTAAAGGAGGTCATTACTATCGGAAAATATCAAGACTTGTTACGCATCGTGCTGTTTGAGAATATTTTATTTGATGGAACAAACTATTTTCAACAAATAAAAGGTATCCCCATGGGAGGGGGCTGTTCCTCCCTGCTTGCCGACCTTTATTTGAATAAATTTGAAGAGGGCACTCACATCTTACATGAATTACCATACTTTCGTTACGTTGACGATGTCCTTTTTGGACAATATACGAATATGCCACCGTTTGATTTTAGTTTTTATCCTAAAGAACTGGAATTGATTGAAAATAAAGGAACGGAAGAAAACAGTGTTGATTTTTTAGATATCACACTAAAGCAAGATAGTAAATATGGCACATATACTGTTTTATTTGACAAAAGAAACAACTTCAATATTAAAATTAACCACATTATTGACTGGAAATCCAACTTAACTAAAAACATATTTAGAAATGTTGTCATCAATCACCTCAAGAGAAATCAACGTATTAATACTTTTAAGACTGATTGTATCATACATAACAGAAATATCATGCAAGAAGCAATAAAAAGAAATGATCCCGAAAACTTCTTGAAATACTATTATAATTCAATTTTCAATACAGAAAGAGAAAAAAATGCATACTTTAGAGATATAGCGGATGTTTGCAGTAACACTTTAAGTTCTTAGTGGGACCATTGGGCATGTGTGGACAGCGCACCCTGGTGCACGTTGATAACAGATTTCTGCTTTAAGCGTCAGCATGCACTTCATACGGATTACATTCCATCCCTTTCTCTTGCAATGGTCGCTTCTAAAGTCTTGCAATGGTCGCTCCTAGTCTTGAGGTCGTTTCTGGTCTTGTGGTCGCTTCTAGATGGTTTGCTTAGCTTTTTTTTTTTTTTTTTTTTTTTTTTTTTTTTTTTTTTTTTTTTTCCTGTGTCTTTGACTTCACACATATCCGGAAGATAGGCCACTGCATGGCATTGGTTCCGGGAGTGTTGCCCGGGCTTAAAAGCACGCTTCTAACCGGGAAAGAGGTGTCGCAATCCACCTCTGCCATTTATACTATGCAATTGGTCGTTTCCCTCTTTTATTTGAATCTTATATATAATATATATATATATATATATATATATATATATATATATATATATATATACTGGGTGATTTAAAAATCCCAACTTTACGAAGTGGTAGTACACACACCAAACCAACCGGCCACTCAAACTGCTGCTGAAAACCCTTGAATCAGCCGAGTGGTCTGGGACTTCTACACACCAAACCAAGCATATTTCATCATAGTTTACCGTGTCGGCAATGAAACGTAAAGGCGCCAGTGGGAGCTTAATGGTGAAACCGATAAGATGGGTCGAAAACACAAGAATAACTTAAAATTACAGCAATGGCTCTAAAGAGCGACCGCAGTCATTGCTTGGATTCACTGGAGATGGTATGAGTGTAACTGTTCCCCATGTAGAGCCTTAAATACCGTGGATTGTGGTACACCAAGAATATGCCCCATTGCTCTTGTGTTTGTTTCTGGCCGAAATGTTACTATGTCTAGGATCGCCTGTTCCATACTTGACAGTCTAGAACTCCTTCCA
Source organism: Amaurobius ferox (assembly GCA_951213105.1). Lineage (NCBI taxonomy): Eukaryota > Metazoa > Arthropoda > Arachnida > Araneae > Amaurobiidae > Amaurobius > Amaurobius ferox. The sequence goes on along the minus strand of OX578135.1, from coordinate 35,415,949 downwards.
TGACCTGCATCAGACCTGGTAGCGAGGAAGGATCCCGATTCACAGAGCTGCCGATGTCAGCGTTCGAATGTTTAACGATTGGGCAACCGCCTATGGAGGAAAGGATCGCCGGACAGTCGTTGTGCCTTTCTACCATTCCCATGTGTAGCTCCATAGATGAAATATCGGCTTTTTCCTTATTTGCAAATTCCCCCATCATCTCAAAAGTTGGAGCGACGAATAACTGGTGCAAACTGACAAGGCCGTACATTCGGCACTACGAAAATTTGCATAAGGGTTCTTCTCCAGATGAAATTTGCGTATGTAGTTTTCTTCTTCAACTAGAAAATAACAACCAAAAGAATAAATTTTGCGGAGCGGCCGCTAGATATATATTATATATATATTATATATATATGTACATATATGTATATATATATATATATAAATATACATATGTATATTTATGTGTATATATATATATTTAAAATATCTTTGAGTTGTCTAGATTATTAATTTTCCTAAAGAATTGCAAATCGTCATTTCTGTAATGTATTTTCTCTATTACCATTATTTTTGTCTACCCAATACTGAATGAAAGAAGAACGGTGATTATCGTGATTAACGGAGTTGTCTCGTAGAAATATGTTCTTATCACGCATCCCCTGTCACGTCAGTTGAGTTCAAAAACAAGGAAGCCTACCAATGACATCAGCAGACGGCAACCATTAATGCATAAAACGCCTTTTAGCTCTTTTGCAAGAGTTCAGCTACGTATAAAACTGGCCCATAGCGAGTTACATCATCTGTTTCAGCAATTATTATGTTATGGTGTGATTATCTAGAAATAACATATTATCTTGCTTTTGCTAAATCATATGTTGAGTGCTTAAGTGTGTTAAACTAATAACCATTTACACGCGAGCAATTTTGAGAATTTAGACATGAAAAGAATTTTTACATTGTCTATTACTTGTCTTTCACTCCAAAAATAGTGTTATAAAATTATTTGCTATAATTGTAATGTAGCCCATTCAAATTGTGTAAAAATCGTGATGATTGCTTTTTCGTGAAAATTGCTAATACGGCGTTTTTAAAATTCAATTGGATTGTACCGTTTATCGACTAAAATCGTTTATCTTACCAAATTCGCTTGATTAACCCAATTTCTGCTAACTTTATCCTGCTCAAATACAATGAAAATGAAATGGTTGATTCGTATTCAGGAAAAGTGAAAACGTGTCCAAAGTCTCGAAATTGTGATATCCTTTTGCAATTATTTTCTTTTATTTGAACTATGAATTGTATGGAAAATATGAATGCAATTTCAGACTGTGATATTCATTCTTTTAACATTCTAACTCTATAAAATTCGTGTAATTTCTTTTTAAGTTGTGCGGCAAAATTATAATATAAGTGTAAAGATTCATTCGAATAATCTTCGTAATGTTTATTAACGCTTTGTTAATTAACGCTTTGTTAATTAATTGTAAACAAGATGAGAGATGACGAATAAATAATTTCGCAGTATTCTAACCTGGTAACTTTGTTATATAAATATTAGTTGGAAATATTATAGGTCTTTGAAACATAAAAATGTGAAGTAAGTAGCATATGCCTTTCCCTACAGACTCAGATTAATTTTCCCTTTACTTGTTCAATAATTCAATAGAGTTTAACTGTACAAAATAGACGTATAATTATTTGAAATAACACCAAATTTGCACTTTTAATTCAATTTTCGTTTTCATTTGGTAACTGGGTGTATTTTTAAAGGCAAAAGGTATTTTTGGAAGCGTAGCAAAAATGCAGAAAAACTAAAATATCTTGAGAACGGCTAGTTTTAGAGTAATGGGGTTCGTCTGATTTTTTTCCTCGTCAATAATTACGTATAAAACACGCATTTAATTCATACATTTGAGCAAATATAGTCTTTTATTTTAGATTTTAACGATTTTTGCGTGTCATTTTACAGAAAAAAGCAAGTTATTTTTTTCGAATCTTATCAAAATCTAATCAGCAGCACAGAAACCAGAAAGTGACTTATCTACAAAATTTTGTGAAATTTGATTATTTAGTTTCATAGCTATATTGGATACATACGATTTTTGAGGGCCATTTCGCCAAAAAAAAAAAATCTTTCAATCCTAATATTATCGATAATTTCCTTTCCTATTTCTGTGTAGTTTTATTTTTGTGTGTGTTTCATTTTTTATCTGAAAATTATGAAGTTGTAAATAAATAGATCCAAATAAACCATTTGCTGCAAACCATACCATTAAGTTAAGTTGTATGGTATGTGTCTATTTATCTTGAGAAAGCTGTCCTTTCTAAATCTGTTGCGCCACTTGTGAAAATCGAATGTCTAGATGGGCACTTAATTGATGGCAACGCCCAGTGGTAGCGCAGAATCTGCTTCTGCATAATGTCTTTCTAAATTGTGTTTTTGGAATATGTAGGACGAAAATAATCTTTGGGCACTCTTTGCTCGTTATACAATTTTCCTCAGTCTTTTTCTGACTGACATCTTTGAAGTGGTATCTGTTTAAAGAAAGGTAGTAATATAATTACAGTCTTTAAATTTTCTGTCCTATATGTAGCTTTATTATTTCCAGGTGTAGATTGTATTTATTTTTATTAACACCACGGAAACCCATAAGTGGTTTGTCTATAAAATTTTATAAAATTTTGTCGATTAGGTTTTGATTTAGAGTGAATACATACATTTAGAGTGAATACATACATTGCACAATTAGAGTGAATACATACATTGCGTCATGTTAAAAATTAAGTGTTTTATAAGTCTCAGAACGTGTAGATCCATATAAGTGCATTCGCGTTTGTGCTTTTTCTCATACTTTATGAACGCTTCATTTAATTTAAGCTTTATTTTCATTTCAACTTTTATTTTTGTAGTATTTTTATTCAAAATTTATTTTTCTTTTGTTTATTATTAATTAGTGTTCAACGTGTATTTCCTTTCCTATTTCTGTGTAGTTTTATTTTTGTGTGTGTTTCATTTTTTATCTGAAAATTATGAAGTTGTAAATAAATAGACCCAAATAAACCATTTGCTGCAAACCATACCATTAAGTTAAGTTGTATGGTATGTGTCTATTTATCTTGAGAAAGCGGTCCTTTCTAAATCTGTTGCGCCACTTGTGAAAATCGAATGTCTAGATGGGCACTTAATTGATGGCAACGCCCAGTGGTAGCGCAGAATCTGCTTCTGCATAATGTCTTTCTAAATTGTGTTTTTGGAATATGTAGGACGAAAATAATCTTTGGGCACTCTTTGCTCGTTATACAATTTTCCTCAGTCTTTTTCTGACTGACATCTTTGAAGTGCTATCTGTTTAAAGAAAGGTAGTAATATAATTACAGTCTTTAAATTTTCTGTCCTATATGTAGCTTTATTATTTCCAGGTGTAGATTGTATTTATTTTTATACTGCCTCTCTAACATAGAAAAAAATAAGAATTATTCTTCCATAATTAAAAGAGTGACCTAGAAGAAATCAGCCTTTGTCACTCTCTGTCGGTCACGAGAAATGAGTGTGCAGGAAGAGCTAGGTAACTTGCCGAAGATTTTAACATATTACTGCAATTATTTATAACCATGATCACATAATAGATGTTTTTTCTATATTCACGAAGTACTTCAGCTACTTCAGATAAGCGGATTGCGCTGCTCCATCTGTTATAGTAATCCACACGTTATGTAGTAAATGTTTATATATGGAATGTTATAGAAATACTGAAAATGAAAATGAAAGTACTTTGCAATTAACAATGCAAAAGAAATATTCAAAGGTATGTAGCGAAAAATTGAATGCCTTTTGTAAAAATTAATGAGATAAACTAGTTAATCATTTCAGAAATGCAGGAAGATTTCAGGTAATAGAAAAATGCTTAAATGGCTAAGAAAATCGAAGTTGGAAATTTGAAAATAAAGCTAAACGGTAAAAACCTGGGAGAAATTGATGAAAGTTAAACGGACAGTAGGATACGTTCTATTAGCTTCTTTAATATTTCCAATTACAGGATATATTCCTATTCTGATGAAGAAGATTTTTATTTTGTCTTTTCTATTAAGCATATACACAGAATTTCACATCTATAGTGAGACATGTTGTGAAAACCAGTTGTTTTAGAGATATAGAAGAAGATATATTTTTAAATTTCACTCGAGACTTTGGAGCAATGCCTAAAGCGAGTCCCTGCTTTTATTTCGGAAAAATCGGCAAACAAATTGTTAAAAAAATTATATAAAAGCCTTCATATGACGACAAGTAGCACGTAGACGTCATTTTCAACTGAACTGTTAAACGCTTCTATACTGTTTAATCCACTTATTCCGCACAGTCATAAAAATTTTCGGGAAAACCAAAAATATCGTAAGTAGAACTATTTAGTGAACTGCCCTACTTCTCTGAAATTCAATGGTGAATCCATATAAGTCCTCCCCCAAGCTCTATTTATAGCTAATCCTGAGAAATAAATGCTTTAAGATAAATTTTTGAATCAAAATGTGGAAAAGGACCGGAAGTTAAAATTAATTCTTAGTGAATCGTCCTACTCATAAAAAAGTAGATGCTGAATCCTTATCACTCATTATCTAAGCTTTATCTATAACAAATCATGAAAAATAGATACTTCAAAGAAAAAATTTTAGTAAAACCAATAGTATGGCAAAAGTTTTGCCACCAACAAAAATGATTGACTTGAAGACTAAAGAGCCCTTGTAGAAAATATCAGTTAAATCGATTTACGATACACAAACGAAATTTTATAAATAAATAATTTTCACTGCTTTCAAATCTTTTTTATCAAAAATCACCAAATACAGTAATTTGAAGAGCTTTCTCAAAAAATACTTCAAATCTTTACCAGAGTGAAACAGCTTTCTATAACAAAACTGTAATGTATATCTTTATACACAACAAACATCTCTGTGTATTAACCTGTAATTCAAACAATACCATTAAATTATTTTTCTGTTAAATTGATATTAACTTTCCCTGCGCATAAATGTTTATTTTTGAAATATAAATGATAAATAAAAATTTATCTTCCTAAGGAGAAGCATCCGTTGACACTTCTTTGCTATGCCTGTCATCAGCTCCGTCACAAATATAGAAAATATGACTTGCCAAACTATTACGTCTATTGACTGTACTATTTCCATTCGACATTTGTTGTATTGATTCTACATTCGTTTCTACTATTGATTCAACTTTCACAAAAGAGACAATCTCCATCCAATAAAAAATCAATTCCTGTATAGTTAAAAGACTCAATGTTAAATTTTAAATGACAGAAACATCAGATGTGTCTAAAGTACTATATTCTACGAAATATAATAGATACAATAGATTTTAATATATAACATATTTACCTTTTATGTAAATACAATGTATTGTGTGAAAAATAAACAAAATGTCTTTGTAAAAGATTGAGATTGCAGCAACCGCTGTTGATCGTTGATGAAATGACTGTTAATCGTGGCATACATCGCGTGTAACTGGTTATAGGTAATCTGCTCATACCAGACGTAAAAAATATGAATATTGTTTGTTGAAACCTGCTGTAGAGTTAAGTGCTATAGTTCACATAATGTGGACTCGGAGTAAACATTCATTCTGAACAGAAAGTCATAATTTTTTATAATGAATATTTAATAATACAATATATTTTATACATTTTATATGTTTAATAACATTTTGTAAGGAATTAACTAATCAAGTTTTATAGCACCATACTAAATGACGTCTAAAAGCATCATACCACATACTCCTGTTGTGTGATAGCAAAATTGCGTCATTTATTATAAAAGCACTTGTCATAAAAGCAAACAAAAATGAAGTGCGACAATCTGAACTTGATACTAAAGTGGTATAGGAAAAACTTTAAACTTCCTCTAACCTATACAAGGTGTTTTAAATAGATGGCATGACATACTATCTTAATGTCTACAACGTCTTAAACTTGACCTTGCCGCTAGTATAGCTCTATCCTAGTCCTAAATTACTTTCGCAAATAAGTAATGGAAGTTGGGAGGAGACGTCCATTATGTTCTGTTTGAGCGCCTCGGGGTGAAGTGGTAGACTGTATTTGTACATCTACTAACTTTAACTTTCTCATACTTTTGCGCAAAAGAATATTGTTTCCCAGAAAACTTTTAGGATTTCGATGGTAAAACACGTTTTAAGATCTGAATACATCTATTAGGAATTTAAAAGGAAACCAACTGGTTTCCTTTTAAATGTAATAATGATGTAAATGATGTGTAATGATGTAAATGATGTGTAATGATGTAAATGGTGTGTAATATGGATGTAAATAATATAAGGATTATGAATTCCTGTAAAAGGAGAAGTTTAATTTTGTAGGTTTTATTTCATATACTATTATTTTTACAGCTGTTTCGAATGACTTATGCAGTGTTCTATACCTGATGGTTTTCTGTTTAATTTATCGTGGGGTACATCAGAACATAGTTTTATTCACTGAACAAGTGCTTTGAATCCTTTTGTTGGTCGTTCATATTCTTTCTTGGATTTTGTTGTTTATTCATAAATTCCTGCTGTTCGCTCACATTTTACTTTACCTTTTATTTATTTCACTTTCTGTTTGGCAATACTTTTTCTACTGGGCCATATTTGCTACTCTGTCAACAGAAGCTGAACTTACCCCAATGAGTGCTGTTCTCCCTCTTTTGTTTTTCTGAAGAAAAGGAGCCTGTTTTTTGGTTCGAAAATCGGTTGATGCCATTTTCACTAAGTTATACGCTGTTTTATATGAATTTTTCGAAGCCTCTTTGAAATATGTATGCGAAATAAAATTACAAATAAATGTGACATACGCTGTACATAATAAAAATACGCTGTCTACAAGTCTATACGTTATTACAAATGTGTGGTCAGTAGGACCACCTATAGGAGGGGCACGGACACTAATCAAGTGGACCGTCATGGGAGCTCGGTAATCCTTTTCTTTTTCAACACTTTACAGCATAGTTGAAAAGTGTTTTTGATTTTGTTTATTCTGCCTATCTTTCTGTCTGTCTGTCCTTACGCATGATAACTGCTGTAATTTATCAAAATGAGATTTTATTATGTTGTTGGGACTGTCTGTGGGACATATGAGAATGTAAATTAATAATATCACCATATTAGTTTTGGATTGGACCCAGTTTGAAAAAATTAAATACGCTGAACCCTATGGGATTTAGTTTTTCAAACATATATTAAAAGAAGTTAAAATTCATAAATTGCTCCGAAAATTTTATTAAAAATTCAAACTATCACATACAATATATAAGAAAATTTCAAGAAAATATGTTCGGTAGTTTTTAATATAAAAATAAAATTATAATTGCATCCATATAATAAATATGAAGAGCGTGACCTACTTCAAAATAAAATATGGCAACCATCTTTTTTTCCCAGAGTAAAAATCAGGATTTTTAAATTTCTTTTAAATTTATATTTAGTGTTGCATCCGTCCTAAACTCGCTTTATTTTTGCGTATTTTCTGTGCATCTATATTCTGCGTCAACGCAATTACAATATTGTTGAGTTTAAATGATCATCAAACTTTGGTTATTTCTACAACGAAATAATTTTAATGGATGCAGAATGTAAGCAAGTGATTGTAAGATGAGTTGTATAAGAATTGCTGATTTTTTTTCGCGAAAAATTATTTAACTCTGGAGGCTGGAATAAAAGTGTATGAATGAAGTATTCATTGCTTTTACATAGAGAGCCAGGCGATTTATATTTCGATGACGTCATTTGAACAAAATTACTTTTTTTCGATGAAGTTTTAAGTTTTCAAGCGAAATAAATTATTGTAGTTTTGTGATAATTAAAAAAATATCACCGCTGAATGTATTGCATTTTAAAGATGTTTAAATAAAATTGCATTTCAGTTGGAATGTGTTTCATACTCAATGCTTTATACATGATTGATCTTTCTTGTTACTTCTTTGAGGGAGAAGGAAGCATGAAAAATTCAAAAGGAATGAAAAGTGAATTATAGAGGTGAGCGGGGGGGGGGAGTGTTTATAGGGGAAAACCCATAATTCTTATGGGCGGCCTTGTGGTCAGTGATAGACTATTTCGTGCACATGTCAAATGAACTAAATGCAAAAACACTGGTAAAATAAGTTGAAGGTGTCATGAAATTTTCACTGAAAAACGCGTTTTCCAAAGGACAATAAAGAGTAGACTTATACTTGGGTTTTATGATTTATACCGATATTTATTCCTCACATTGGGAAGGGGGCTTAAAGGCGAAGTCAACATATGCGAGTATATACGGTATGTATTTTCGACTTCTATCTGACTCCTCGCATTCTTTGAGTAATCTTATATTGTAACGGAGAACTTTTTCCCATACTTCGATTTTCATGCCCAAGCATATTTTTTATATCGAAATGAAATTCTCTAGAGAACATATTACATTCCCCATATTGTTCTTTGTCCTAAATCTGAGTAAAAACCATTCGATATGACAAGTGCCGTATGTATATCGATGCATTGCAGCATTTTACTCGTATCAAAAAATACATTCTGAGACTCTTAAAGGTATTATGATACATTTTTCAGATTATTCTGCCATTTTCAAATATAAAATGTATTCTTCGTATAGACAATCTCTTATGACAAGACAAAGAAAAGCATTTATCAACTGAAAAGTAAACATCAAAGCATTTCTTTCAGAAAAAGAGAAAAAAAAAAGAGTGATTCCAGAAAGTGAAGACATGGAAACATATATTCTAAAAAAATAAATAAAGAAAGAAAGCGATTTTGAGAAAAGCTTATTACTGAATTTCGTGAAGCAGACGATCTCCTTCTTCAATCCATCACTTCATATCGTAGAAATGGCAACAGTCAGTATTTTAATTTCGACTTGAAATAAGAACGATATATCATTCAGTCAAAAGAGCAAATTTAGCAACAAAGGAAAGTACGAACTAACAATATATCATTGGAATATAATCTTTAGCTTTTCTAACTACCGCAGTGAGCGGTAATTACCAGTGGTGTTGAAAAAAGAATAACGGAATGCTCGTAAAGTAAGTTACATACGCTGTTTTCATATGAAAAAATAAATAATTCAAAAATCAGAATATTTGTTCAGTATTCATTTGTAATTATTAACTAAACATTAGAGATAAAATTTAAATTCCATAATTCTAATGATGGACCGTGTAGTTTATCAAACAACATAATTGTCGCATATTTGACAAAAATACGTGATCTTTTCTTAATTAATATTAAATTCATACTACTGAATCTACTCTCGCATGTAGAAGAACTGCAATCTATAATTTTGGAATAGATTTTTAAATATTCCAAATCTGTGAGAACGTTAATAAAATTTCAAAATATCCTAACATTACTAGGTAGTTGTAAGATAGCTTCAGTGAAATCTTGCTAATTAATTATGCGCTGGAGAATTTCCACGCTCGCTTAATTACTTTTCTAACATGTTTGCTGTTTTCATCCATGCGTTTCAACACATCAGTTTTGGGAAAAAATTCAAAAATTTCGTAGTGTAGTGAAATTACAGCAAGGACAAAATCTAACATCATATGTGAATTTACATCACATTGTGCGGGGTATAACTTTTATCTACACCCTGTGATATAAATGTGTATTGTAATTTTTAACACCGTAGAATTTCTATGGATAAAAATAAACTTGCTCATTGCAGTCTTGCGTTGCCAGAGCTCAATTTTTATGAAATTAAAGACCAGACTGAATTTGTTTGACTGTTAAGACTGAATCTGTTGACCGCCATATAGGCTCGTTAAGTCATGGATAATTTCTTCTTGCTGGCATTTCATATACTGGCAAAATATGGTTCTATATTGAATAAATAGCCAGTATCTGCAATGAGCTCTGAAAAGAACGTAACCGGTCATTGGATGTCGTTATCTTCAATGAGGGTTACCCTTAGGAACTATCCAAGATCGATGGTAAGATTCAAACTTTTAAAATAACTTTAATTAGTAAAGTATCTGCTATTTTAAACAGTAAAGTTATATCAAAATAAATAAAACTAATGTTTGTGAGAATAACCCTTTCTAAAACTTCCTTAAATAACCTCTAATGAAAACCTGTCAACTGTCTAAACTGTTGACAGTTTTATTTAGCAGTTGTTAAGAAAAGACACAGTTTTAGCCCGAGGAAGAGGGATCAAAACTCCCCACCCTTGAAACAATAGATGTCACCTAATTTTCATATGTCTGCTTTAGTTAAGGAAGCATTAGAAAGTGTTAGAAAAGTTAGAATTTTCACAACAGCTTTATTCCAGTTTATCCCAAAATAGTGCTGATATTTAACACAGCAATGCATCTTCCTTCAACTACACTATAAATGCAATCACTAAAATAATCCAGATTTAAAGATCAAATGCTTATTTCCATATTTCGGAGTGGATGCAACACATAGCTTGTTAAGCCTTTCTATAATTAAATCTGACCCCGTTAAAACAATTATCATTGCCACCCGTATTATGGCATGATAATAAAGCCTAACCATTTTATAATGCCGACGTCAAGCGCTTGCTAATGTAATTTAGGGAGGCACGGAAAGTGAGGAGAGAAAATTTTTGCTTTATTTATCGACGTGCTTTATTGTAATCAACAATGTGTACGAGCGAAATTTCAACTTCATATTCAATATTACCGATCTTTTAATAGGACCGGAACCGAAGAAATTTATCAAAAATTTCGATTTTCATTTTATTGTCGATTTAAATGTTCCAGAAGATTCTTTGTACAACGATGTTTCTTATTAGTTAATTTATAAACCAGAAGTTGATAATTTTCTATGTTTCCATGTACTATCTTCATAATTTGTTGCATTTCGCTATTTCTATTTTCTTCGAATGTGTTTTAGGCAAAGTGTAAAATAAGCTTATTAAATTTCATGTAGTTCAGTTGATTATTCCTAAAAATATTGAGTTGCTTGTGGAAATGTAAAATATCAAATATTTCGAGAACAATTCGTTATAAATATTATATATCTATGTATATCTATATTTTTATGGATAAGTGAAGTGAAGTCTATAATCCATTTCTAATGAAGCGAAGTCCATTCTACATTTCTATTGAAGCGAAATATATTCTACATTCCTAACGAAGCTAAATCTATTCCCCATTGTTAATGAAACGAAGTCAGTCTATTTTTAATTCCTAATGAAGCGAAGTCTATTATTCATTCTTAATGAAACAAAGACTATTCTGCATTCCTAATGACGCGAAGTCTATTCTCCATTCCTAACCAAACGAAGTCTATTCTAAATTTCTAATGAAGGGAAGTCTATTCTAAATTTCTAACAAAGTCTATTATCCATTCCCGACAAAGCGAAGTTTATTCTACATTCCCAATGAAGCAATGCCTATTCTACATTTGTAACAAAAAGAAAGTCTACACTTTATTCCTAATGAAACGAAGTCTATTTTCCATTCCTAATGAAGCGAAGTCTATTCTTTACTTTTAATGAAGCAAAGTCTATTCTCCATTCATAATGAAGTGAAGTCTATTCTCCATTCCTAACGAAACGAAGTCTATTCTCTATTCCTAACGAAAATAATGTCTATCTTACATTTCTAATGAAGCGAAGTCTAATCAACATTTCCAACAAAGTAAAGACTATTCTACATTCCGAATGAAGCGAACTCTATTCTCCATTCCTAACTAAACGGAGTCTATTATACATTCCTAACGAAGAGAAGTCTATTCTACATTCCTAATGAAGCGAAGTCTATTCTACATTCCCAACGAAGCGAAGTCTATTCTATACTCCCAACAAAGTAAAGTTTATTCTACATTTCTAATAAAGGGAAGTCTGTTCTACATTCCTAACAAAGTAAATTCAACATTTTCTTGAATTTTATGATCCCGTTTACTCAAAAACTACAATAGGTAGGAAGATGAAAAATTTTACACATACGTAAAATTGAACACAGATGTGTAGTTTCACAATTTTTAATAAAGAAAATGAACTATAACAGGGTAAACCGCCTATTTTTAAACAGCGCAGACTCACTACGCTTCGTACAAATTACAAGTAAATATCAACCTTTAAACAGCCACTCAAAGTGTGATCACTTATATGCATTGTGATTCGAACATGCTCCAGTTTATTGAATACGTTTTTGTGATTTAAATATGTATCTTTTATTTAATTTTTTCTAGGATCTAATTTAATTTAATATTCAAATTCTAAAATCTTATATCCGCTTTTGTATTAGGATTCTCAAATATTGAAATTAATATTTTATATTTCTAATTTCATAATTATTTGTTAAATAAAGTTTTAGTTTGAAATCTTTCACAGCTGGCATACGTCATAGGTACGTGTCAATTTAAAGCTCATTTTTTGCTAGTGATTAAAAATACTTACAGAACATTCAATTGTTTGATAATAATAAGTCTATTTCATTTTCTATGAGTGTGGTATCTCTGTTAGATAAAAGAAATCTGTGCATATCTCGAGAAAGGATCTTGGTAGCGCTTGTTATACCATGCCACTCGCTTTTAAATAAATTATCACGCATAAAATGATTTTTGTACCATGTTTTTAACATTACTATCTTTTTAAGACGTTTTTTCGATCTTTAAATAAGGTGCTGAGTTTCATTGATATAAATTATCGTACCAATTTTATTGGATTTAATCAATTTATTCGAGGGGTATTGTGACTATAGATAAACATGTAGACATGCAGACAGACACATACACATGTATCACTGGAAAATGTTTGATTCGTATTCAGAGATGCTTAAAACGTGTAGAACCATCAAAATCCGAGCGTCCTATATTTGACCCCATCTTAATACAATTATTGCGTTCTCTAAAATACCTAGTATATATAAAATACACTAAGTATTGTAGAGAAATCAGTAATTATATGTAGTGAAACCCCATATGTGGTGCCCACATAAAAGTTTTATTCCACAATTGAGAAACCTACGTAAATGGCAACAGTTATATTTTAACAAATATACCTAGTATATATAAAATGCACTAGGTACTGTAGATAAAACAATAATTGTCTATAGTAAAAGTCCACATGTGATGCTCAAACGAAGATTTTATTCCGCAATTGAGAAACCTACGCAAATGGCAACAACTATATTTTAACAAATACACCTAATGTATATAAAATGCACTAGGTATTGAAAAGAAAACAATAATTGTCTTTTGTAAAATTCCACAAGTGATGCCCACATGAAGATTTTATTCCGTAATTGAGAAACTTAATGACAACTATATTGTAACAACTATACCTATAACAATTATACGTAAATGGCAACAACTATATTGTAACAACTACACCTATAGTGTATATAAAATACACTAGATATTGCAGAGAAACAATAATCGCGTGTAGTAAAAGCCCAGATGTGATGCCCACATAAAAGTTTTATTCCGCAATTGGCAACAACTATATCGAAACACAAAAACTCAATATTTTCGCGTAGTGTTTATTCACCAGAAATCTCTTTTTAAACGACACTTTCAAAGATCTTTTGCTTCAAAAAGTAATCGAATAATCGAGATAATGGAAACGCCAAGAGTGCTACGTCGAAAATTTCCCTGGGTTTCATACTGGAATGTTTTTCGGAGGAATCTGGCAACTCACCTGTCATGTAAATGGTTCCACCTGCTCCCTCTATACATATCGGATCAAAGTACTGCAATAAATGAACACCCACAAGTTCTGCAGATGGTTGTGTCCTCTTTAAAAGATGTTATATCTCAGTGATGAACTGACAAGTTCCATTTGTGGTATAAAATTCTTAATTTTCGCCTTATCAAACTATTGCATAACTAGTGTTTAAGCCGTCCAAGATATGGAAACAGAAACTTAAAAAAATAAGTTATCGGCTTTTTACTTTCTCATACGTAGTATGAAGAAAGTATTGTTTTTTACGAAAATTTTCGATTTCGATATTTTAATGCTAATATATGTTTTTTAAGACATCCTGAACACGTATGGACTAGTTTTGGAGTGATGTCCGTCTGTCTGTATGTGATCGATAGTGGCCACAAATATTAATGGATGTCACAAAACTTTATATCCGGCTTTGTTATCAAAAATAGAGAACTAGATAACTTTTTTTAAATTCGACCAAAAACTTCGAAAATTATTTAAAATTTCATATTTTTTAACATGGCAGTATAGATTAAAATTTGACATAATCATGCACAAAAGGGTTTATTTATGGTTCAATGATCGGAAAATTTTATAGTTTCAATAGTTGTGATAAATAGCAGCAATGCCGATGTGGTGGCCGAGCGGTCAAAGAGGCAGGCGTTTCCTCGGGATGGCTCGGCTGCCAGATTGCGGGTTCGAGTCCCGCCTGCGGGCATGGATGTTGTAATGTCTTATTTGGGGCAGAAGTCAGACTTCTACCTTCGGGTGCCCCATGTCATTAGACTAAACAGAAGCAGTGCACTCATTCTTCCTTAATTGTAATGTTAGGGACACGACAACAACAACAACAATAGCAGCAATACAATATTTTTGTTGGTGAAGTCATTAGCCCCCCGGGGGGGGGGGGTATTGGGATGTAAGTTACTTGCCTCCCGAAGGGTGCATTGTTAAGTATGGTATCATTCGAAATATTTTTTCAAGCCCTTTAAAGTAATGAGTAACACGCTATAATTGTATTCATCTGGACCTATGATACCGATATTTCAAAAATTTTCTTGTAAAATTTGAAAAAAAAAACTCTACTAAAAACGGATTATGGTATGAGAAAGTCGAATGGAACCACTCTAGTTAAAAGTTTTAGTCATCTTAATCGAATATTAGCTAATTTTATGTTTTGTCGTGTGGTTAAGTTCTGTCTTTCCTGTAAACTCGAAATTCTTTGAAAAGTATATGTTGTGCACAATAGATAGCTTCTTATTTTGAACATTATTTGATACGATGAATATAATAAATTCAATTATGCTTTCATTACAAATTTCATTCCTTCATTTTGAAAATTAAATGCGCATCGAAATACTTCTTTATTTCTTTCTGATACGACAGTTATTCTTTTCAAGATATGACACACGACTGGTGGATTGTGTAATTACGTTTGCATATGCTAATGATGGCATAGATTACACATTCGAATAGCAGGAAGCATTGATTCCCAATCATTAGCGCCAGTCATAGTTTCACAACTGAATAATTATTATTAGTTTTCCCAAACCTGCAGTTTGTTTTGTTTTCCAAATTTATCTCATGAAGCAAAAATTACACAACACTTGAAAACTTACTCACCAACGCTTAAAAGTAGAAATTAATTTTCTTTGGCGTATTTATATTATTATGAATTATATTATATTCATATTTTGCAAACTGACATATATTCATGAATTGAACACTGCGGTCAGCATATAGCTTTTTATTAACACTTTACAACAAAGTTGAAAAGTGTTTATGACTTTGTTCATTCTGTCTGTCTGTCTGTCTGTCTGTCTGTCTGTCTGTCTGTCTGTCTGTCCGTTAGCACGATAACTGCCGTAAAAATGAGTTTATCAAAATGAAATTTTAGTATGTTGTTCAGACGGTCTGTAGGACCTATGGGAATATAAATAAATAATATCACCCAATTAGTTTTTTATTGAACCCGGGTTGAAAAAATGAAATACATTGAACCCTATGGGACCTAATTTTTCAAACATTTTTTAAGTAAATTTAAAATTCACGAATTGCTTCGAAATTTTTAGGAAATATTCACATTATCCCATAGAATATATAAAAAAAAATTCAGTAAAATATGTTAAGTAGTTTTTTAATTAAAAAAATTATTTAATATAGGGAAAAAAACAAATTCAATTAAATTCTGACTTTGGGATATCTTCCAGAAAGAAAAGAGAGAGATATTATATAATAAATATCTCTCCATTTGGTTAACCGTTTTGCATATGGGAGTGGCTTCATATTTTAAAATTAATTTGGTAGATAACAATTTTTTTCTAGGATTTTTCGTTGAATTTATTTCTAATTTTTGTTTATTTTTTAACACTTTACAACAAAGTTGAAAAGTGTTTATGACTTTGTTCATTCTGTCTGTCTGTCTGTCTGTCTGTCCGTTAGCACGATAACTGCCGTAAAAATGAGTTTATCAAAATGAAATTTTAGTATGTTGTTCAGACGGTCTGTAGGACCTATGGGAATATAAATAAATAATATCACCCAATTAGTTTTTTATTGAACCCGGGTTGAAAAAATGAAATACATTGAACCCTATGGGACCTAATTTTTCAAACATTTTTTAAGTAAATTTAAAATTCACGAATTGCTTCGAAATTTTTAGGAAATATTCACATTATCCCATAGAATATATAAAAAAAAAATTCAGTAAAATATGTTAAGTAGTTTTTTAATTAAAAAAATTATTTAATATAGGGAAAAAAACAAATTCAATTAAATTCTGACTTTGGGATATCTTCCAGAAAGAAAAGAGAGAGATATTATATAATAAATATCTCTCCATTTGTTTAAACGTTTTGCGTATGGGAGTGGCATCATATTTTTAAATAAATTTGGTAGATAACAATTTTTCATTTTTTTTAAATTTTATATAACTCTTCATGATAAATTTAATTGATGGCATTTTAAATGCACTTTCCTACGTCCTAGAGAGTTAAAATTTGGTACACAGCTTAAATTTGTTGAACATTTTATTCGACAAAAATTTGATGGATCTTTAAATATAGATCATACATTTTTTTCGAAATGGCCTGAAAATAATCCCCGTTCACTTCTATAAATCATTGGTGTAATATTGTTAAAAATTCTGATGTGGACAACAAAAGTCTTTCGCTGCAGACTCATATTCGTTCTCTTTATTTATTCAATGATAATTTGAGTTTATCTGCACAACATAAGTATTTTAAATGACATTGAATTTGCACGTTAAACTTAAATTAAATTCTCATTTGATAGCTGAACTTATTGTCAAAGGTGGCGTAGCGAAAACGCGAAAAAACTAGAATATCTCAAGAACGGCTAGTCCTAGAGTAATGGGGTTAGTCTTATTCTTTTTGTTGTCAAAAATCATATATAAAATAGGAATTTAATTGATATAATTGAGCACACGTAGTCTTTTATTTTTATATATAACGATTTTTGCTGGCCATTTCGCAAAAATAGCCCGTTCCTTTTTCCCGAATCGTAGTAGAATAACCTACAAATGATTTATATACAAAATTTTGTTAAATTTGGTATATAAATCACTTGTAGGTTATTGAAATATTATACTCCAAATTTTGTTAAATTTTTGTTCATTAGTTTTTAGCTAGAGTGGATAAAGGCAATTTCTGCGGCCATTTCGCAAAGAAGGCAGATTCTTTTATTACGAATCGTACTATAATCTAATGAACATCAGGATTTCCCACAAAAAACATACCTACCAAATTGTATGAAATTCGGTCCATTAGTTTTTCAATTAGAGTGGATGTAATATCCACACAGACACACAGAAACATACACAGATACACCCTTACACACACAGACGTCTTCCTAAAAGTAGTTTTTTCATGTTCTAGAAGTCCCAAAACGTGTAGATACTTTGAAAATTCGAGTTCCGATCTTCGGCACGATTCCAATATTTTGAGTACATACACATACACATATATATTATCTGTGTATTATCTGTGTATCTAAATTCCGTGCCTATGCAATTACAATAGTTGTGATTTTAAATGATCCCTAAACTTTTATTATTTCTTCAAGGAAGCCTAATTTTAACATATGCAGAATGCAAATATCTCAAGCGATTGTAAGATGAATTACATAAGAATTGCTGAATTTTTTTCACACAAAATTATTTAGCTCTGGAGTCTGGAATACAAGTTATATGAATGAAATATTCATTGATTTTGCATAAAGAATCAGATGATTTATATTTCGATACATTTTTAAATATTTAAGTATAATAAATTACTGTAGTACTGTGATAATGTAAAAGATATTACCACTGAATGAATCACATTTTAGAAATTTTTAAATGAAATTACATTTCAGTTGGAAAGTGTTTCATAATCAATGCTTATGCATGATTGATCTTTCTTGTTTTATATTATTGAAAAAATGCTTCCGATACATGAATACTATATTTTATCTTAAATAAAGTTTTTTTTCTTGGATGCACAGTTTGTGCTACACGGGCGATGGAAATAACTCCATAAACTAATAGATGGCGTTATACACATTAAGAATTGTTCGAAGAATGTCAATGTACAAAATATTTGTCCTATATACATGGTCCACTCAATAAGTCTCCGGTCTAACTAAGAAAAACAATTTTCTTTTAGAAATTCCACTTTATTCATCAACCTACTCTCCTTCAAGAGTGATACATTCATTCCAACGCTGCTCTAACTTTTCGATGCCTGCCTTTTTTGTAGAACGATTTATCTTTGCTCTCAAATTAGGCCTCAGTTTCGGCAATCACTTTTTCATTTGAGCCACATTTCTTTCCCTGCAGCATCTTTTTGATGTCTGCAAAAAGCCAGTAGTCCCTGGGGGTCAGATCTGGAGAGTACGTGGGTGAGGAAGCAATTCGAAGCGTAATTCATATAATTTAACCATCGTTTTCATCGACTTGTGACACGGAGCATTGTCTTGGTGGAACAGCACTTTTTTTTTGCATGTAAGGCCGTTTTTTCTTGATTTCTAGACTCATTCGATCTAATAATGCCATGTAATATTCGCTATCGAGAGTTTTACCTTTCTCAAGATAGTCGATAAACAAAATACCATGCGCGTCCAAAAATACAGATGCCATAACTTTGCCAGCAGACTTTTGGGTTTTGGGTCGCTTTGGACGACTTTCACAGGCTGCTGTCCACTCAACAGACGATCTTTTTGATTCAGGTATGTAGTAATGCATCCATGTTTCATCTATTGTCACCGACGCAAGAAATCCTTCTTATCTCGCTTGAACAGCTCTAAACAGCGCTCTGAATCGTCGACGCGTTGTTGTTTTTGGTTCGGTGTGAG
Organism: Amaurobius ferox; assembly: GCA_951213105.1. Lineage (NCBI taxonomy): Eukaryota > Metazoa > Arthropoda > Arachnida > Araneae > Amaurobiidae > Amaurobius > Amaurobius ferox. The sequence goes on along the minus strand of OX578135.1, from coordinate 35,396,942 downwards.
CAAAAGCGGCACCCATTTCGAAAGCAACTTACGCATGCTTAAATTTTCGTGTAAAATTGTAAACACACTACCTACTGATATCTTTAAGGTGTCAGCTATCTCACGCAACTTCAATTTACGGTCTTTCAAAACTATTTTGTGGCCTTTTTTTATGTTTTCCGGAACAACTGTCGTTTTGGGCGACCAGAGCGTTCAGCATCATCGGTGTTTATACGACCGCGTTTAAATTCAGCATACCAGTCAATAATAGTTGATTTCCCTGGTGCAGAGTCTCCATAACGCTTATCAAGTCATTGTTTGGCTTCAACATATTTTTCCCCATCAAAAAGCAATGTTTAATCAACGCACGAAATTCTTTTTTATCCATTGTTTTGAAAATTACAAAACTGGGGTCACTAAAACCACTGTAACCTATAAATTAATTGTCAGAATGTCATGAAATTTTGACACGTGTCGTTTGAATGTTGGTACTATTCAGAAATCATATGAGTCTGTCAACAGTGTTGCCATATATGTGTCAGACCGGATACTTATTGAGTTGTTGTTGTTAGGACCCAGATCGTCCGACCTACCAGAAAGGTGTTGAAAACCCAGACTGTCCGACTCATCCAGTGGACATGAGCAACTAATTGGACGGCCGGTATCAGGAAGGTGTAAGGTAACTGTTTGGACGGGCGGGAAGTGCCACCCAATTTAGACCAGAACCCAGTGGGGGAGGCATCCACAGGGACCGTACCCTCCTTACCCTACCAACAACATCACGGAAGGACTTACGGACCCACATGTTTAACATGATCGTACTCCGCATGAACACGGCGGCAATTGTGGGAGCGTGCAAATCCAGCACGCAAACCACCGCGCCCGAAATGTGCCAACAGCGCGCGATGTTCCCAGGTGGTCACCCTCCCAAGTGCTAACCGCGCCCGATGCTGCTTGACTTCGGTGATCTAACGAGAACCGGTGTTTTCAGCACGGTATAGCCGTTGGCTCCGGAGACTTATTGAATGAAGTGTTAGTAAGTAGATCAACTAACTTTCTACGGTGAGTCGCGTATGAGAGTACCGCCAAGTTCCGAGATGTTACGACTGATGACTTTAAATCATGTGATAATAATCGACAGGGACACTGTCTATGCCAACTAAATGGAGAATGTTGCTAAAATGTTTTACAACGTTGTCAATAACACCATGCAAATTAATTATGCCATGCCAATTAAAGGGAGAATGTTGGTAAAATGTTCTACAACGTTGTCAATAACACCATGGAAATTAATTATGCCATGCCAATTAAAGGGAGAATACTGGTAAAATGTTCAACAACGTTGTCAATAGCACCATGGAAATTAATTATGCCATGCCAATTAAAGGGAAAATGTTGGTAAAAGGTTCTACAATTTTGTGAATAACACCATGCCATTTAAAGAGAGAAAACGGGTAAAAATTTCTATAACGTTGTCAATAACACCATTTTTTGTGAATGTACCATTTTTGAGATAGAGCTTCCACCCATATACCGACCAACCTACGCACCAAATAAACATGGTATATTCCATAAGTCAAATCTAAGCAAAAGGGCAGGGGGAAGTTCAATACAGCAAATGCAAAAAAATGGACACTGTGAATTCATTAAGGCAAATCTAAATAAATGAACATGGTGAATTCAATAAGACAAATGCAAACAAATGAACACAGCGAATTCAATAAGGGAAATGCAAGCAAATAGGCTTGGTGTGAATTCAATAAAATACATTTAAACAAGGTCATGTTGAATTCAATAAGGCAAATCTAAACAAATGGATATGGTGACCTTAATAAGGTAAATCTAAACTGAACGGGGTGAATTCAATAAGGCAAATCTAATAAAAATAGATTCAACGCAAAATAGCATATCACTTATTTGAAAATAAAGATGAACAACGTAATTATTGGCAATAGCAGTGAGTCTCCATTTAGCAAATTATTTGCGAACTAGTGTTTAGGCCTGTCAAAGACCTGGAAATCAGCGCTCTTAAAAAATGAAGTTACAGCATTTTTAAATTAGTTTTATTTTGTTTAACTATATATGGTGTTTAGCGTCGAAAATAGTCCTCTTCATCGAGAATGCGGTTCTGTTGTCTAATGATCGATACTATATGTGTGCGAAAATTCGCCCTAAGTAATCTTGGGCTTCACGAGGGTTTGAGAAATACTTGTCGGAAACTGCTATTTTCTTATTATTCCATATCCCAAGATCATTAATACTTACTATTCTTTTTAATTTTTTTCATCTTGTTTTAATTTTCTTGTCTTTATCTCGTTTTCATCATTTACTTCATATTTTACTTAGTGGCAAAAATTTCCTGAGTAGTTAGTTATTCGTAGATACAATTTTTCTACCATTAGCTTAAAGTGGTCTCCGATATAAACTTGCAGCTTGAGCCTTACCGAAAGATATTTTATACACATAAAATTAACGAATCAATATCGAAATTTAAGACTTATGAATTGGGTGCTATACTATATCTATGAAGTCTATGAGGGCTGCTGTATTTTAGTGGTTCAATGTTTAAGCACAGAACCAACAGCATTACAGACGGGTTTGAGGTATGCATATGCTAGGACTACGCTTAACTCCGCCCTGATATAAAGTGTTATTTCATTTTTACTTTCACTATAATACAATGTATGTCGAAGCGCGGTGGTTCAGCAGTCAAGGTAAGCGTTTCCTAGTGCTTGCTCGGCTTCCAGGTTATGGGTTCGAGTCCCATATGCGGGCATGGATGTTTTGTTATTGGGTACAGAGTGTTCCGCCCCTACTGGTGCGCCGGGGCAACGTCGTGTGACGGTTGAATGGTTTACGATGCTGGCCAATGTATAGGCGAATGATGATGTATCATGTGCCTGACCATTGTAAATAACAATGATAATACAAAGTATACATGAAAAAAGTATTGCATTGTCAAACAAACATGGAATTTCACATTTTTATATGTTTTGAAAACCCCCCAAGCAAAACAACCATATTTTCAAGTATGTCTGTGTGTATGTATGTATTTTCAGGATATCTCTTAAACAAATTGAGCAAATCGAATGCAATTTGGCACGATTATTTCAGTTAAGGAATGTGATAGGCCTATTAATTTTCGGGGTGAATGCACCTGAAGCTCTATTCGTAGTTTTAAGTCGAGCGACAGAGGTCAATTCGTTAGCCGAGCGATAAATCCTTTTGTGGTTGAAATAAAGTTTGTCGCTCCGCTATAGGAGCGCCATCTATCGATCGACATGAAACTATGAGCGATAGTCTTGGAATAGAGTCCCTAGGGAAATTCCTTAATTTTTCGAATATTTGCTTTTGAAAATCGAAAAATATGTTATAAAAATGTGATTATGGTTTAAATGTTATTTAAATAGTTTTTTAATATTATTTATTAGAATTAAATATTTTATAATTAATATATGGCAGTAACGCATGTCATTTACAAGAACTAAGCATGTTTTTAATCTAAAATTTAAAAAAAATTATAATAAATTATATATGCTGGGTATTGTCAAATGAGTGGCTGTTTTAGAAATGCTTTTAACCAGAAATGAATTTTAATGATTTTAAGAATTATCATGAGATTAGTCATCCTGATATTATAAATGTTGCTTAATTCATGGTAACTCTGGCATGTAATATCTCTTGAAAGAACGACTTAATTTCCATTATACCATTTGGAGTGTTCATTTTAATCGACCTCAGCGATTAGACTATTGATTTTTACCATGATCCAGTTGTAAGCGATCTCTAAGGTTTGTTGTCTTGGATATGATTATTTGTGGGATATGTCATGTTTAGGACACGCACTGTACGATATATTGAAGATAATATATAGTATTCATAAAATAAATAATATATGCTGAATCTTCTCTCTGAATAAAAATTATGAGGTTTGAAATTTAGTTACGGAGGGACAACCTTAATTTTTAAAAGTTGAGCCAGGTCATATAGAATTAAATCCGGAATAGAAAAATCTAGTAAAATATATACAAAAAATATACATTCCTACATAAAGATTAAGCAGTGTAGTATCGAATATTTTTCATATAAATTTTAGTATTTTTTTAATATAAATTTATTTTTAAAATCATATATGTTTCCGAAGCATTCCATCGATCCGCCTTTCCAGAGAAAGCCGCTTCTGTCCCTTTTTAGTCTCAATTCGAAATTCTAAAAAATTTCGTGAAACAGCCCCTTCTCTAAAAAAAAAGTCGAATAAATAAATAAATAAATAAATACAGTCGCTGTTGAATCTGAAAATTCCGAATGACCCACTTCCCCCTTACATACTCCTCGATTTTATGCTACATTTGAGGGAGCTGATCAACATACTTCTACAGTAATAACTTTTTAATAATTCTAACCGCGTAAACTGAATATTGAAATCTTATTATCCCCAAAATCATTTTTTTAAATTTCATAAAGCTTAAATACAGATCAATAAGAAAAAATTTAGTATAACATTTTGAAATTTGATACATTTTCATTTTATAAAAATTACTGTGTATCATCCGAATGTGCAAATATAAAAATAAAATAAATTAGAATGTTCTATTACCATGCATATAAAAGTGTCTTTAATTCAAAAACTTTCACATGTTTACTTTTCTGTGTGACTTAAAATATCCTGAAAGGAAAATTAAAGAGTATATTTTTCTCCTTAATATTTTTATTTCGTACGTCAAATTTCTCAGTACATGGCTGTATCCTGTTAACAAATTAAAATGTGTATTGTTTTATAAATATTTCAATATTTTATGTAGCACACGTATGTTTAATTACACTGTATAACAGCCAAATACTTCTGAGACAAAAATAGCTTATGTTTCATTAATTTGGATTTGCTGATCACGAATATGAACTTTAAAAATCACTCATAAGCTCTAGTTTTCTAAATATGGGGAAAGAGCTTTTAGCAATTACCAGGAGATATAAGCGCAAAACTAGCCAAAAAGGGGTGATTCTAAAAATTCGGAAGCCACGCTATTGACGATATCTACAACCATGCAGCGGTTTCGCGCTTAGTATGAACTCATCAGCATGGAATAGCCGATATTTGCAATAGCAGTAAGAAACTTGTTAAAAGTCTAAACATGCAACGGCAGTGTCTTCCAAAATTTTGGGAAATCCCTTACAGGCAGATTTTGTGTTTATGACCTTTGCCGTTGCAGCTTGAGCAAAATTGTCTATGCATTTACATCATGAGCTAAATTGTCTATGCCTTTGCAGCCTGAGCTAAATTGGATATACATTTTATGCCGGTCTGGTTCCGTAGAAGGACTGAAATGGTCAGTTCTCATAGAAGTTCTCAAAAAATTGTAGTTCATAGAAAGTTTTTCTGCCATTGTAGACATCAGCTATTCTATGCGCATAATTAGCGCGAAACTATCAGTATATGGTTGCTAGTATCTGCAATATGAGTGTCTTTAGAATTACCAGTAACCTATAGAAACCCTCTTACCGTAACTAAGTCTATTAGAAAATACAATGAAAACACAATGAGTGAAACAATGCTTCAAAACATGTCAAAAATACAACAATACTCTTATCTGGATTTTTTCTTGGCTAACTTCTGTATTGTCACTGATCAGCACGGGGAAAGGCAGACTTTGGTACTAGCAGACTATGGTTATATCTATAATACTAGCAGCCTATGGTTACATCTATTCTATAATATTAGCAGCATATGGTTACATCTATAATACTAGCAGCCTATGGTTACATCTTTGAAGCTAATTCTCCAGAAAGTCATTACAAGCGACAGGTTTCCTGTATTGTGATTATATTAGGGTAGGTGTATACAAATGTGCAATACATCTTTCATACATATGTAAAAAAAATAGAGCTTATCTGGTGCTTTAACGATCAGTTTCACATATAGCTGACCAAACAGCATAAAGGTAATTGTATTTGATCCCAGAGACATAAGAACAGCCAATATTTGTTGTCTAGTGTTATAAAATATACTTGTGTAAAAACGCTGAATTAAGTAAGACTAAATGTTTTAGATTATAGAACCTAATTATTCACCCATTGATTGATTTAAATGAGATACAGTTGGTCTGCCGGCACTATTAACTACTGAAATTATGGAAGTCCGTTTATATTTCCATCTCTTACAAGTAAAGTGGATCTTCACATCTTTAGAATATTTTTCCATCTCTTACAAATGAAGTGGATCTTCACATCTTTAGAATATTTTCTATCTCTTGCAAGTGAAATGGATCTTTACATCTTTAGAATATTTTTCCATCTTTTACAAGTGAAGTGGATCTTCACATATTTAGAATATTTTTCCCTCTCTTACAAGTGAAGTGGATATTCACATCTTTAGAATATTTTTCCATTTTTTACAAGTGAAGTAGATCTTCAAATCTTTAGAATATTTTTCCCATATATGTATGATGTACACAGTGGAAACAATATGCATTAGCAAACTATAAGGGAATTTCTTAATCTTCAACTTTAAATAAATTGTTAATTACTATCATAGATGAAAATTTATGGCCCCAAGGACACCTGTGAAGAATTATAAGAAAATTCAAAATCGCTGTCTGTTACCCTGTCTTTTAATCTAGTCTGTCACTCTATCTGGTCTGTCTCTCAATCTAGTAATTCTCTCTATCTAGCATATCTTCTTATTTATCTGTCTGTATGCCACGCTTGGCGAGGAATTTGGCGACAAACCTTTGAGAAACGTTCTTAAACTGGTCACAATTGAATAACACTAAAAATCAAAATAACTTACAAGACGTCCTTGAAGAAAGAAAACATATGTCAGTTAGGTGACGACAATTGTTTCGAAGGTGTTATAAGACCTCTCCTTCAGGCGAAATGAACAATAAGTGCTTTTAAAAACTTCTAAAGATATACTGCCGGAAAGTTAGGATAGTTCATTCTTAGTGCTTGTTAAGGAAACATACCGTTTATTTATCCTGAAGAAAGAGGCTTATAACGCCCTCGTAACAATTGTGATCTAACTGATATATAGCCACTGTTTTCAAGAACGTTTTGTAAGTTTTCTTCTTACAATCAGAAGTGACTGTAATTACAAATTTGACATTTATATTTCCATCTATATTTAAAGCGAATCTGTCGCACTTTTAAAATATATCTTTCTGCACCTTCAGAATATATATAATATATAAAGATTTGGTATTGCAGTCTCAGGAACTTTTTTACATCATATCCAACTTCTGTCTACTGACGATAAGCAAAGATAGGAGCAAGAATAGGTGCAGTGATCGCATGTGGTGACACCGAAAACAACCCCCTTTTAAATTCCAACGATACTGACTTCAATAGAAAAAGCATCGGCAAACTTTCCGTGTCCAAAACGATTAAGTTCACGGAATATCTTTCCTGTTCCTGCAGGTCATTTATCAGAATCGAATTTTTCGTGGGACATCACTTAAATGAACCGATGCATAATGAATTCATATCATTAATAGTAAAATAATTTTTAACGAAATCGAACTAATTGTGATTAGAAAATTTAAAAAAAAATGATAATGGTAGTAAAAGCATTACAATCACTATTTTTTGCAGAAATAGTAAAAGTACCACAAAGATTAAGTGTGTGATAAGGAATGAAGCTCTAATGCAATTGTAGTCGTTGAAATATCCTAAATTAGTTAAAATACCATTATTTTGTTGTAAACATATTATTACACAGAGCAATTTTTAATGAATGCAAACTAATTGCAATTAGAAAAATTAAAAAATAATTGATAATGATAGTAAACGCATTAGAGTCACTATTTCTTACAGAAATAGTAAATGTATCATAATTAACTGCAGTGTGTCTTAACTCGACTTTCTCATACCAGAAATCATTTTTAACACTTTACATCATAGTTGAAAAGTGTTTATGTCTTTGCTCATTCTGTCTATTTGTCTGTTCGTTCGCGCAATAACTGCCTTTACGACTTTATCAAAATGAAAGTTTAGTAATGTTTAGACTGGCTGTGGGACCTATGGGAATGCAAACGAATAATATCACCCAGTTAGTTTTGGATTGAACCTGGGTTGATAAAATGATATATATTGAACCCCTATGGGACCTAATTTTTCAAATATTTTGGGAAAATATTGGGAAACTGAAATAGTACACTTTCTTCATTCTAAACTATGTACCCGTACACCAAATTTCTATCTCATCACGAAGCATGCCTATTTATTATTTCACTTTTCGAACTTTTTTCTCTGGAGCACCCCCTTAAACAAACATTTTTATAAAACTCTATTCGTCTTGGTTTTTTGTATCAAATGGAGTCAAAGGAGTCATTTCTAATTTATTCGGTAAATCGAACATTTTGGTGTGCGACACCCGCTAAAGTTGAAAATATTGCAAATGTGAAATTGCACACTTCCTTCGTTTTGAACGATTTACCTATATCCCAAATTTGAAGTCTGTATCCCATCGCTATGCATGCTTTTATGTCATTTCATTTTTCGAACATTTTGGTGTGCAGCACACCTTCTACAGAACATTTTCGAAAAATTCGATTTTTCCAGGGTTTTTTATCGAACGACCGAGCCGTGTACCAAATTGCAAGTCTATCCATTTGGAAAGTGCCTAATAAAGCGGGATAGACGGACGGACAGACGGACGGGTACTTTGCAATTATTATATATAGATAGATACTACGTGCCCTTGAATATTGAGGTGATCAACTAGTTTTGCCATTCAGCCAAATTTTAGTATACAATTCAATGTTATAAGCATTGTTCATGTATTTAGAGCATCATTATGTTTCCGTGAAATAATTTAAATTAGTGCATTATGTAGGGAAAGTCATGAGCCGGCTACATCAAATATTTTTACAACTTAGATTGAATCTTTTTCAGTACCTTTAATTTTATTTAAAATATAAGAGTATTTGAATATGCACGAATGTCTCTTTAAGAATTCTACATGCATTTAATATCTTTACAATCTTTTTTCATCTCTTTAGTTTTTAAATAAATTTTTCTTACTTTATGTTCTGTCTGCTCTAGAAGTATATACATTATTCTTTATTTTATTCCGAACACAGAAAAATTGGCAAAAACTTATCTTTATTTCTTAAAACACAGACCGCACAAGAAATTTCAAGAGGAAGCCAAACTTTATGTCGTCGTACTTCACATTTTACTTCCCAAAGAAAAGAAACATGATTTTACACTTTGAAGTTTCTTTGAATTTCCAGCTGCCTTGACTTTTCCAAGTTTTTTTTCCCAAGAAGAAAAAAATACGTGACATTTTTACTCAGAACTTAATAGCTGATTACTGTGTTTGTGGTTGATGCATTGCGGCAATATGTACTTTGAGTGTTAACTTTACATTTATTATTTTTTTCATTTATTGACATTTTATTCTATAGAAGTTCTACATGTTCATCCATGAAAGTGTTAATACATCCAATTTACCAGACAAACACAGTATTTTACGTTTATGAATGAACTGGGAGGTCACAAAACCCCGATGACTGTTATGAATACGCTAATACGTTTATTTTTCTGCTACGTATAATGTATGATCTTATTTAAAATATTCCAATTCAAAGTATGATATACCTATTGGTCGAAAATCAACCAATAAAAAAATCAGCAATGTAGGAGTCATCTTACATATTTCGGTACTTGCTTTATATGCAGGAATACCATGAAGCATATCTGAAAAGTGAAATTTTTTGCCAAACTTTGTCTTTCTATCACTTTATATTTCTATTGTTTTAATGTGATTGTTTCAATATGAACTTTTATGTGACTGCTTTAATATGAACTTTTATGTGACTGTTTTAATATGAACTTTTATGTGACTGTTTTAATGTGACTGTATTATGTTTTAATGTCTTCCTATCGAGCGATCTATCTTTGTACTAATACCTAAATTTCTATCTCCTCTGAATGAAGATGTTTCTCATTAATTTGGTAAATCGAACATATTGTTGTGTGATCTTTAAATAACAAATATTGGTAAATTGTAATTGTTCACATTCTTCCTATCGAAACATCTACACCCACCCTTGCAGCAATTTTAAATCTCGGTCTTATATCGCGTAGTACGTTTTCTGTCATTTCGCATTTTGTTTGTTTTGGTGCGGAGCACACACCCTGAAATGAAAATGTGTGAACAATTCAATTTTTTCAAATGATTGATCCATGAATAAAATTTCAAATCTCTAACTTTAAAGAAAGTGTTCCTTATTTATGTAGAAAATCGAACATTTTGGTGTGCATTACTCCCAAATTAACAAATTTTAAAAATAGGAAATTGTTCCCTGTTTTCTCTCCAGAGATATCTATCCTTGCAGGCGGCTAAAATTAGTGATAGTCAAACGAATAGAAAGACACTTGGGAATATATGTTTTGATTTTAATTTTAGCATTGAAAATTTACATTTACATATACTACACCTTAAACAGACATGCTCTCAGTAGTTAAACTCTGACAGGAATAAAGCTTTTTATTTTCTGTACGTATATTTGATTGCAGTAATAGTAGACTATAATAATAGCGTAACTTTCAAAATTATAAATATATTGTTTCATAATTGTGTTTCCAAAAAAGATCATGCATTGGAATCCTTTGAAAAGCTTTAAAATTCTATCATTTCCATCAAAATTCCATTATTAACCTTCATTTTGTCTTTTTCTAATATTTATTACTTCATTTAAATTGCCTTATTACTTTCTTAATGACAGATAATTGGAAAATACGAAAGTAGAAATGTCACATTTAATCAAAAATGCCGAAATATTCATCACATAAATATATAATGCAATGGTTAATTGCAAGTGACTGTCATTTTATATGAAATATTAGTTCTCAGTTACAGTTAGTTCACTATCTATTATATAGATGGCGTATGATTGCTTATGCTTTTATATTTTATTAATATTATATTATAATTGTTTATGTATTTGGATTTTAATAATATTTTATAAAATATTAGATTTTTCGTTGACCTAATGTGGAGATTTTACCGTTCTATGTATCAATTCTAAACTCTCAAAAGTGTCACAACTCAAAACGTGATTCTGAAATATGAATTATCATTCAAGGAATTCACAACAGATATAAATAAAAAGGCGATTCGTGTTTGAACCCGAAGCTCATAAGAGGCTGTTAGATCACAAGAAAATCATAGTATAATTCAAATTAAATAAATTATAACTAACAGATTATCCAGACCTCATACTGAAAGCTTAGAATCGAATGAGATCCAAACCGAGGTTTTGGATTTAGTAGAAGTGCTCGATCATTTTGAAGAGTTGTTTTGAATTTTTTAATTATTCCTTTGTATTAATACCACTAATTTCAATTCTCAAAATATTAGATTCATTTTTTTGTTAACCTGGAGGTCGAGACGAATCCAATGAAACCAAAACTAAGATTCTACCTAGGGCGGAAGTGCTTTATACTTAAAGAAAAGTGGTTTTGAGTTTATTTTGTTATTCCTTCGCACCGTCATCCCTAATTCGAATTTCTGAAATTTTGGAAATTTTTTTCGGTTTCGAAGCTAATGCGGATCGAATGACACCCAAAACAAAAATAACTATTGTGAGATCAAGGGGCACCATTTGCAGTTTTTGATGTTTACGATGAAATAAAGAGCATACTTTTAATTACTGTTTTACGACAGTCTTGGCCCGGAAAGTCATGATCCCAATAAATACACGTCACACAAATTGCAGCTGTGGTTGGGACAAAATCTCCTAGGGATAAGACTTAAACCAAGCTTCATTGAAAACTGAAAATGCCAATGATGCAAAGATGCGGCATCGCAGTGAGGAGCACTCAATGAGAGAAAGGAGGGCGTATCTGCACCTCAGGCTAAATGATGTGGCTACAAGGAGAAAAGTCAACGAATATAATGGAAATGATTGGCAAAAAGTGAGCGAGAGAGAGAGAGGGTTCATGATGAATCGAGAAGTGTTGTTAAGAGAGATTCGTGATTTTCAAGCAGTGTTATTCATTTTGAGTAATGAAAATGTCATAGAAAAAGACAAAGTCTGACTCCAAATGCCAGCAGAGGAATCGGGAAAGATTCCGGTCAATCTGAGCTACAGAATCTCCACAACTATAGTGAAAGTTCTCGATATTTGGAATTAGAAAGTCCTTGATGTGTAGAATTAGAAAGTCCTCGATATTTTATATTTAGAAAGTGGTCGATTATTCTAATTATAGTGAAAGTTCTCCATAGTTTTTATACATCACCCCCTCACTCACCCATGCAGTCAATCAGCTCTGTGCAAATTCTATAGATATATCTTATGATCCTTAACAACGTTAAACTACCTTCAGATAAATTATTTTATAAATTCCCCGTTGAACAGCATGGAATATCTATTTTGATTCACATATTTAATTCTCTAAAAATGACGCAAATGAAATTGGAATTTTCCAGATCGTTGAATAAATTCAATGTTACGTCTTAAAAATCATTAGCTTCATAAGTAGGACTAACTCTTCGCCGCCTCTGCGAATAACCATAATCACCATAGAGAAGCATGCATTATTCATAACTTCTTTGCATCTTGGTCTAAGGAGTCCATTCAGGCACGAAGGAATGTTTCGAGCGAGAAAATTTATGCACTGAAGAGACAAATACGTTTTGAACAATTGCGGAACTTATAATTTAATCTGTAGTGGAAGTGTCTTTTTTATGATTTAAAAAAAATATTCATTGGGAACGGAAAAAATATTTATATGTTAGCATGTATATAATGTGTAGAAAAATATTAAATGCATATGCTCATCTTGGTTGCAGTGGTAAAACGAGATCTTCAAGTACTTATATTTTTCTCATATTATATTGAATATTTCTTACTATTGAAAACTACTAGCGTATGTAAGTTCAGTGGCAGATCCAGAATTTGATTTTTTGTGTTTGGTGCGGTTAAGTTTTTATCTTAATCTGGCATTCTGTATCTCTATATAATGGCTTAACTGTAGTATTAATTGATAAAAGTGAAACAATCTTACACACAAGTACTCAACGCTATAGTCTTTATTAAGATACACTAAGAAAGAGAAAATAAATAAATTTGGTATTATTACGTTTTCAGCAGTTGATCCATTCGCAGTGGGTGTCCATTATTGCATATTCATCTACCCCTTCCTCTGGATTGATTAATACTCATCTATTGATCTATGAAAATAAAACTAGACAATAAAATCAATGTATGTATTATAGTGAAAAAAAAACCGTCCTTTTATAAAATGCAAAACGATTTCATATTGAAGGAGGGGGCTGAAGCCCTAGCTCATCCCTATATCCGCTGGTGTGGGGAATGTATATATTGATTAATGTATAATATAATATATATTACCAATTTTTTTGCGAATACTTGGCTTAGGAAATTGCTATTTTTTATTGAATTTAATCTAATGATCTGAAATCTATTAGTGTTTTTCGTTACCTGAGTATTACGCAATCTGACCCATTTGATATGTCCAATGCATTAAAAATCTACTAATTTTTACTACTTTCTTGCACTGAAGTAGTAAAAAAAGTGGACAAAAATGTTGGAATACTATAGAAGGTCTTTATTTCACGAATATTGGTCGCAAAAATGTTAATCTTGCGGAAATCATGAGGATATGAATCCTCAAATTTGATCGACGTTGTCAAAATTGGAAAAAAATAAATATATATATATATATTAGTATAGTTTAAAAAAAAACGACTTTATTTATTTTTAGATCTGTCTTTTCCGTATTGAAGCAATTGTTTTATCTAACCGGTATAAGTAATGTACCATTCATTTTTAATCAACTGTTTCTTGAAAACTAATAGTTTGCCATAGGTGACGCTAGTAAAATTATTTTAAAATTATCATTCTCAATTGCTATAGTAATACAGGTTTTAAAATTTTTTAGCACACTTCTCCAACTCATATTGTAGATATATGTAACGAACCTTGTTGTCCTAGACGAGAATTAAACCACAGATCGCTGTACTAACTAACGGGTGTTCTTCCATTTGAACTATTAGAACGAAATTGCAAGATCTTATCGTCGAAGTGAACAGTGCATTCTCCTCCTGTCAATGTCATATTGGCGTGCAACTTGACAATCTGCCAAAAAACTTACTGTTATTTTTACCTAAGGTTATCCTCCTGATACCATTTTTATTTGGATTAGTACCCTTTGTGCTCGCTAGCCTCCCGATTTTGAAATCGGTGTGCAATATGCCGGAGTTCCCTGAATATATACCAATCGCACTACGGTCACTTTCAGACCTCCAATTTCACTGAACTAACCTGAAAGGTAAAGTTGTTTGGGCGCTATTGTAAGGTCCTACTTGTTTGGGTGCTATTGTAAATAACTTTGCTGTCCTAGTTGAAACTCAAACAAGAGATCTTCGTACTGACCATTCAATGCTCTCCCAAATGAGACACTGGGACAGAAATGCAAGATTGTATTAACGAAGTAAACTCTATCATGATCGTGTATACGTCTGTATGTGTTACATAGTCTGTTCCATGTAAGGACAGGAAACTTAATTTTTCAACCAGAGTTCTATCTCCATTTGAACCGAGACTTCTTGATTACATCATTTTTCTCTCGCTATCATAGTCAGTTTAAAATCATACTATCTTAATACATCACTCCAAATCCAACAATATCTTTATGACAGAAGTCTGAAGTTATATCCAAGGAAAGGACTGCAGTACATACCCCCGCAGCTCTAGATAAGCACTACACTGACTAATTATCCTGGTTTGGGTTGAAATAATTAACTATGTAGGTGAGAAGCAATATAAATGCTACTCAAGGGCGAGTAAATGTAACGTCATTGCATGATAATATGAATTTATACTTTTTATTACTTTGTGGTCCAGTGTAGATAATTAATTATAAATCGCAAAATTTCCAAAATATATTTACATAGTATATAATTATAACATATAAAGTAAGTTAGAACTGACAATAAATTGGCGTATTTCTTTAAAAATTGCCTTGGATTTAATGGTTACATTTATTCTAGGATTTAGTACGTATTATTATTTGAAGATGATGATACCTGAGAGGTAAGCATTAATGATCGACAGTCCAGTAACCCCACTACTTGCCTTTGAATGACAAAATGATAAATTCATTTTGTCATAGATTTAATCACAGACTTATCCTATTCAAATTTAAATTCCCAGGAACTCGCTATATGTCACATATCCAGCATCTTTAAAATGTTTAGCTTCTTAAACACGACGAAAGTATCATAAGCTTAAGACACCTACGCTTATAACCATAATCTAAGCAATCTAAAGCGCCACAATCTTTGTTGGGTTCTGTATAATTTATAACGTCGTCGTGTCTTGGTCAGAAGACTTAATTCAGGGAAGAAGAATGTTTTAAGCGAGAAGCCAAATGGGATATATTTTGCAAACAATTGCGATACTCATTACGGAGTCACCAGCTGCATGGTTGTGGTTATAAATTGTCTTTAATGTTAATAATGGATGGGGATGTTATACCTCTGTTATATTTTGAAAGTAGTTGAAATGTGACATGCAATGTGATGTTGTTTGGTGTAGAGAATTTATGGAATTAATGTTTTGCAAATGTTTCACTTTTTACTACCTGATTTCGAGTATGATAAAAATGATTGAGGTTGGTGAAATACAACGTTTTCCGAACCGTAAAACCTTTATAAAGGAATTTCCAAGAATTGCAAACATAGATATTTTTACAAAAGTATCTTATACTTGGTCATCTGTCAGACATCAAGTTAAACTAGTTTAAATATTACTTTTAAAATATAATCGCGTATGTATGTATGTTTGTATGTATGTATGTATGTTTTTACTATTCCGAGGCCTATACTCGACCTAGAAGCTCGCGGTTTTCTTTTGAAATGTAGGTATCGACCCGAAAATGGTACCGAAAATTTTAAAATTTCTAAAAATTTATATTTTTAAATATTTGTGTGAAATCTTTTTTTAATATTGAAACCTATGTATTATATATGTCATCACTACTGCAAGCCCCTACATGGCTAGAAGAAATTTAACAGGTTGGGATTTGGTTTTTTTATATATAATATTGTAAGATAATTATAAGCATTTCTTGGAAAATTTAAATTTTTACCATATCAACTTCAAAAGTTATCAATTAAGATTAAAATTCTACATTAAAAAGAATCAATTCATCTTAAAACGGTCTGGAGATCAGAGGAGATTTTTAAAATCAACTTTTTTCTTCACATTCAAATTCAATAAAGGATTTTACCGCATACTTTGACAATCACTGATGGTATTAACATGTTATAGTTCCTGATGATAGATTTTTGACAGGTATTTATTAGCTTTCAAATACACTTTTCATGTTGTTACTGGCACCTATACCTACTCATTAGATGATCTTCAACAACTTTGTAATTAATATTTTTCTTCTAGATCGCTTTACTGCCGAGTTCATATCCAATGTTTGTAAATTGTCTGTTACGGGTGCTGCCATTACTTCTCTGTTTTATATATAGTACTTACTTTACTATTGATAGACCTATTGTAAACACTTATGGGCCTTACATGCAAAATAGATACAATATATATATATATATATTTAACTACATACTTTATCGTTTTTATTTGAAAAATATTTCAATTGTTATTGAGAAATCAGTTACATGCAAAGTAGCTATAATATGTATATATATATATATATATATATATATTGTTAACTGCATACTTTATCGTTTTTATTTGAAAAATATCTCGATTGTTATTGAGAAATCAGTTACATACAAAATAGCTACAATATATATATATATATATATATATATATATATATATATATATATATATATATATATATATATATATATATTGTTAACTACATAATTTATCATTTTTATTTGAAAAATAATTCGATCGTCATTGAGAAATCAGTTACATGCCAAATAGCTACAATATATATATATATTGTTAACTACATACTTTATCATTTTTATTTGAAAAATATTTCGATTGTTATTGAGAAATCAGTTACATGCAAAAGAGCAACAGTACTTATATTGTCCATCTATTTTCTAAAAACAACAAATTTAGCGAGTGAGACAAGATGGATTCTGCTTTATCAAGCTAAAAAACATCAAATACTGCATTATTCGTCTTATATACATAATTCTTTCGCAAATTTGGTAAGCCCTAAGTGATTTCCTCTAGCAGCTCGAAATCGATTGCATAAATTTTCAGGTGTGCGAAATCAATAAAGAAAAGCATTTCCGGAATGTTATTAGAATGTGTGTTTTTTCTTTCATTACGCTCTTTTATTTTTCTCTCTGCGACTAAAAATTACATTTACTGGAAATTTCGAACGCAACAATTTGAAGAGCATGTACAATCATCTGCCATAAGATGAAAGAAAATATTTCGAAGTGGCGAGAAGGAATTTTCTGTACGATTTGCAAATTTAGCTATCCTTCGAAAAAGTAAAATGTTTGATAATTTTATAATGGCTCGTGATAAATCGCTAACAATGATTTGTATTCATAGTATATAGCT
The DNA here is from genome assembly GCA_951213105.1 of Amaurobius ferox. Lineage (NCBI taxonomy): Eukaryota > Metazoa > Arthropoda > Arachnida > Araneae > Amaurobiidae > Amaurobius > Amaurobius ferox. The sequence continues at coordinate 35,379,429 of OX578135.1, read as the reverse complement.
AAAAGGTATTTACTTCTATATTAAAAGTGCGCATATTTATTTAAATGGATTTTTTTTCATTTTATATGAAAATCATGCAATACATTGAGGAAAGCGTGTAGTAATATTTTATGTTATTCCTGTAATTCACTTTTAAGTAAATAATTATATGAAAATGACTATTTTTTAAATGACAATTTGTATCATAATTGTTTTTATACATCTTAAATTTGTTTTCTTTAATTAAGAAAAAAACAATTGTTAAAAAACTGATGTTTTCTCGTCTAATTCGACCTCCTCGATAACGAATGGGCCAGTATTGAAATAATCGTACTAAATTTCATTAGATTTTCACAATTTGCTTGAGACATTTTCTTGCATAGGTTTACACAAGTACACGCACATATCCATAGTAAAGTTACGCTCGATCAAATAAAAGTGATTCCAGTGCCGCTAGCGGATGATTTTAAGAGTTAGGATAACGAACTCGACAGCAAAACGATATAGACAATAGAAGCCAATTACAAGATTGTAAAGCATTGTCCAATGAGTAGGAATTGTTACCAGGAGCAAATGGAATTTGTATATGGAACGCAAAATCTGCGAAAAATCATTCCATCGGGTCCTGCCACATGGTGACAACTGCAATACATGTCAAAATACATGACCTTATTCTTCTTCGAATTCACATGGGAATTTCTGCTGATGAGCTAAACTCGTACTCCAAGCGATCAACTTGTGTTGACACTCTTGGGAAATGAAGTCGAAAGGGTATCCTGAGGAGCTAGGTTAGTGGTATCATTCACCAGATAAGGTCCGAAGAAGGTCCGGCTTAATATCTACTTAGTATCTACTATCTTAGTATCCCAGTAGCTGACTGGTCATGAATAGACACCGTCCGTCCCCACTTCACCTGGAAGAGTCAGAGTTATGGACAGTAGAGATGGGATGGGCTCAGCCCGTCCCCACTTCACCTGGAGGAGTCAGAGTTATGGACAGTAGAGATGAGATGGGCTCAGCCCGTCCCCACTTCACCTGGAAGAGTCAGAGTTATGGACAGTAGAGATGAGATGGGCTCAGCCCGTCCCCACTTCACCTGGAAGAGTCAGAGTTATGGACAGTAGAGATGAGATGGGCTCAGCCCGTCCCCACTTCACCTGGAAGAGTCAGAGTTATGGACAGTAGAGATGAGATGGGCTCAGCCCGTCCCCATTTCACCTGGAAGAGTCAGAGTTATGGACAGTAGAGATGAGATGGGCTCAGCCCGTCCCACTTCACCTGGAAGAGTCAGAGTTATGGACAGTAGAGATGAGATGGGCTCAGCCCGTCCCCACTTCACCTGGAAGAGTCAGAGTTATGGACAGTAGAGATGAGATGGGCTCAGCCCGTCCCCACTTCACCTGGAAGAGTCAGAGTTATGGACAGTAGAGATGAGATGGGCTCAGCCCGTCCCCACTTCACCTGGAAGAGTCAGAGTTATGGACAGTAGAGATGAGATGGGCTCAGCCCGTCCCCATTTCACCTGGAAGAGTCAGAGTTATGGACAGTGGAGATGAGATGGGCTCAGCCCGTCCCACTTCACCTGGAAGAGTCAGAGTTAAGGACAGTAGAGATGAGATGGGCTCAGCCCGTCCCACTTCACCTGGAAGAGTCAGAGTTATGGACAGTAGAGATGAGATGGGCTCAGCCCGTCCCCACTTCACCTGGAAGAGTCAGAGTTATGGACAGTAGAGATGAGATGGGCTCAGCCCGTCCCCATTTCACCTGGAAGAGTCAGAGTTATGGACAGTAGAAATGAGATGGGCTCAGCCCGTCCTCATTTCACCTGGAAGAGTCAGAGTTATGGACAGTAGAGATGAGATGGGCTCAGCCCGTCCCACTTCACCTGGAAGAGTTAGAGTTATGGACAGTAGAGATGAGATGGGCTCAGCCCGTCCCCACTTCACCTGGAAGAGTCAGAGTTATGGACAGTAGAGATGGGATGGGCTCAGCCCGTCCCCACCTCACCTGGAAGAGTCAGAGTTATGGACAGTAGAGATGAGATGGGCTCAGCCCGTCCCCACTTCACCTGGAAGAGTCAGAGTTATGGACAGTAGAGATGAGATGGGCTCAGCCCGTCCCCACTTCAGCTGGAAGAGTAAGAGTTACGGACAGTAGAGATGAGATGGACTCAGCCCGTCCCCACGTCACCTGGAAGAATCAGAGTTACGGACAGCAGAGATGAGACGGACTCCGTCCGAGCTCGAGTTACGATCAGTAGAAATGATACGGGCTCAGCCCGCGTCCGAGTTATGAACAGTAGAGATGAGACTGGCTCAGCATAAGCTTGATCCCGGGCCCGAATCAGGCTAGGGCTCTTCGGTTCTAAGTGCCATTCGGGCTCGGGCTTCAAATAATTAGGAAAAGTGGATAAAAACTTTGAAATCAAAGATAATCTCATTTTATTTTATTACTAAAAAGTTACTGCTAACAGGTGTCTGAAATCTTATTTGAAGTCTTGGTAACGTTTTCTATCGTTCTATGCCAGGAAATGTTGCACAGTAAAATGTGAGAGCCAACGACCCTACCGTGCTGAAAACACCTGTTCTCGTTAGATCACCGAAGTCAAGCAGCATCGGGCGCGGTTAGTACTTTGGTGGGTGACCACCTGGGAACACCGCGTGCTGCTGGCACATTTCGGGCGCGGTAACCCGGTGGTTTGCGCGCTGGATTTGCACGCTGCCACAACTGCCGCTGTGTTCATGCGGAGTACGATCACGTTAAACATGTGGGTCCGTAAGTCCTTCCGAGAGGTTGGTCTTAGGGGAAGGAGGGTACGGTCCCTGTGGATGCCTCCCCCACTGGGTTCCGGTCTAAATTGGGTGGCTCTTCCCTGCCGTCCAAATGGTTACCATACACCTTTCTGGTAGGTCGGACGGTCTGGGTCTCAACAACAACAACAACAGTAAAATGTGACATTGTTGTTTATTATTGACAACCTCACCCTATCCGTTAAATCTATCAGATTGGACGTTGAAAATTAATGAAATCAACTTCAATCGGTTGGCGATGCCCGAGGGTAAACCATTAAAGTATAAAGAACTCAAAAATAACGCCAATGTGTCTTAGACGTTATCCACTGCTAGCAATGGATGAAAGGAGTTTATTTGGTGAGAATTAGAACTAGGTGAATGAGAGCTCTATATTGTATCTCTACTTGGACGTTTTATTGCTTTGTTTAAATAACTTTCGCATTGCTTATACTAGTGTCACAAACTGTCTCTGGGGTATAATGCTCTAAGGCTGCTAGACTGCAGTTTGTTGAATGTATGTGACCGTCTAGCATAGCATGCAATAAACCTATTCGTAAATCTTCTTAATTGTAAAAGACGGCAAAACTAGGAATGAAATATTTCAGAAAATGATTTATACCGAAATATAGACTAACTACGTACAAAAGACTACTTAAACATTATTGAGTGGAGAGAAGAATAGTTCAGTATTAATTTTGCTACTACAAACTACAAACAGCCGTATTGATACTGTTTTAACATCATTATATGATTTTCATTATACTAATTTTTCTATTTTCAATTTATGTTATTCCAAAGCTTCAGTGCTCAAAGTAATTGTTTGTGCATTATATGTGCCTGATGTCTAAACTTCATCGCACAATTTTACAAATGGACATTTTTGAAAATAAGTGAAAATTAAGTGCGACAGTTAAAAATATAATTAATTATTATTTATTATTATAATACAATTTAATTATCATTATTCTGTAGTGATTTTTGCAAATTTCGTCTGCTGATTTGGTCTGTATATAAACTTGTTTGCACGGTAATTTTTACATAGTCACTGATGAAGAGTATGGCGATACTCGAAAGCACTCTAATTAATTATTATTTATTATTATAATAAAATTTAATTATCATTATTCTGTAGTGATTTTTGCACATTTCGTCTGCTGATTTGGTCTGTATATAAACTTGTTTGCACGGTACTTTTTACATAGTCACTGATGAAGAGTATGGCGATACTCGAAAGCACTCTAATTAATTATTATTTATTATTATAATAAAATTTAATTATCATTATTCTGTAGTGATTTTTGCAAATTTCGTCTTCTGATTTGGTCTGTATATAAACTTGTTTGCAGGGTAATTTTTACATAGTCACTGATGAAGAGTATGGCGATACTCGAAAGCACTCTAATTAATTATTATTTATTATTATAATAAAATTTAATTATCATTATTCTGTAGTGATTTTTGCAAATTTCGTCTGCTGATTTGGTCTGTATATAAACTTGTTTGCACGGTAATTTTTACATAGTCACTGATGAAGAGTATGGCGATACTCGAAAGCACTCTAATTAATTATTATTTATTATTATAACAAAATTTAATTATCATTATTCTGTAGTGATTTTTGCAAATTTCGTCTGCTGATTTGGTCTGTATATAAACTTGTTTGGACGGTAATTTTAACATAGTCACTGATGAAGAGTATGGCGATACTCGAAAGCACTCTAATTAATTATTATTTATTATTATAATAAAATTTAATTATCATTATTCTGTAGTGATTTTTGCAAATTTTGTCTGCTGATTTGGTCTGTATATAAGCTTGTTTGCATGGTAATTTTTACATAGTCACTGATGAAGAGTATGGTGATACTCGAAAGCGCTCTAGCCTTTCTTAATATTTGTACATCATTAAGTTTGGTTTTTATTAAATGACCTTTTAATCTACGATTTATTGTCTCTGATTTACTGCACAGTTAAAAATATATTTCGTTTTCGGGCGAATTCGGGAATTATTTTACGTTGAGCAGTTCGGGCTCGAGTTCTCTAAATTGAACCCGAACTCATCTCTAACGGACAGCCGAGCGAAATGTCCAACAGCCGTGTTCCTCGGATTAATGTACCCCCTCAGAGGAGGTGGGTCAAAGGCTACAGAGCCAGCGCCCGTCCGCCCCAAAAGGACAGCCTTCGCACAGGGGAGTAGCTTTGTTGCTGACGGAAAGCATTTTGATCAGGCTGTACATTAAATTCCTGTTCATGTAGGTGTTGCTTATTGTAGCAATCCTGACTAAAAGTGCAATTCGCCAATGACCCTATTGTGTCAAGTAAGTGCCTTTTGTAACGGTTTCATTGTTGATTTATACTCATTTGACAATGTTCTGCAGCTTTGCAATTGACGTTTTCCGTTTATTCAGCTTTGTTGCCAAATAGGTTATCCTCACTTTTTTTAATTTTCAGCTGAAGGCGCTGTAATCCTTTTTATATGATCGGGTAAGATCAATTTCCTATGGATAGATTTAACATATAAACTCATGGATATTTCTTTGCAAAGTCATTAAGATGCTTTAGGTTTTTTTCTTGGATTCCCGCATATACTGCTACGAGTGCGTAAAATGTTTTTGCCTTATAATGACTTCATGCAAGGAGAAAACACTTCTACAGGCAACCATTGCTATTATGTGAAAATAGGGTTCCCAAAATTTGGCGTCTTTTGGGGTAGGACTGCCGAATTTGGTTAAAAATCGCCAACTTGGCTAATTTTGGAATTACTGCTAACAGGTGTAAACAGAGTTTTCGATTGCATTAGAACTTTATCAAAATATCGACTATTTTCGATGATACCGATCACTTTTTAGAACTTTCTATGGAGAGTATATAAGGGAGTCATCGCTCAGTTCTAAAGAGTTGGCTTGATATGAGAGAAAGTAAAATGAGAGATACGTTAGCGTTTTGAGAAAAGCATTGGCTATTTTGCGAATTAGCTGAGCATTTAGTTGCTACTTTATTATATATGGCAGTTGTTTAGTGATTTTGTAAGATAGTTATCGAGCTATTCTGTGTATACCATTTCTTTTTACGCCTATTAGTGCTTTTAGATAAAAGTGTTAGTTATCAAGAAATGTGGACTCATTTTTGTATCCTGAGAGTACACTCACGATTCCAGAGGATACATCGTAACAACTCTATGCATTAAAAGAAGTAATGTATGAAAGGACAACTTAAATATATACTATTCCTATTATACGCTTCATACTTCGCAACTTTAATTCATAATTATTCGGCTTGTAGAAGTAGTATCCTGTAGAATCCTGTAGTATCCTGTAGAAGTAGTTTCATTGTAAGAACACTTTTACTTCATAAAATCGATTTTACCACAACAATATTGATTATTATTAAACAATAACTAGAACACAAAATATATTCATTCTCTGAAAACTGCCCATTCATAAATATGTTATACTTCATTTCGTAGCGAGAATTTTGGCTTTTTAAAGTATCATTTGAAACTTCATTAATTTTAAATTCGTTCCTCTGATTATTTTTTACGGTATTCTTTAATAACCTGAACGTAATGTATCAAATAAAAGTCATTAATTACAACTTCTTTGCAAAATTTTGTAGGTGTTTTTTTAATTTCCTATGCTTATTCAAGTAGAATTTTAGAAAATCAGCAGTGTATATTTTCTACGCATTTTTTTAAGCTGAAATTCAATGAAAGAAAGCACGAAAAATACTCCATACATTATAATCATTAACGTCTCGTAATGGGACTTTTTAAAAGATTAAAAGTCAATAAAGGGTTTCATAAAGTTTTATTTTATGCTATTTTAAGCCAATATTGGTATAAACAAATTCTATTAATTTCGTCGTACTGCTTACTCTTTGTGGATCAATCATTAAAATTTTTGCCGATTTTTTTTACTTATTCATTGATTTTTCAGTTCATACTTATGAAAGACAAATGTTATTCAATAGTTTTACCAGTAAGGCTTTTACGTAATTATAGATTTATTTGACTGCTTCCATAAGGGCATTTTATAAAGTGGATATTGCCACTATTAGGATGATGGAAAGGTTTGCGAAAGGGCTTCTATTTTATGATATTCGAGAATAAATTATCCGGCTATGTCCGGGTCCTAAACAAGCGCCCGCTACTTAATTAATATATTTACAAAATCACTTTTTTAAGTCGCCTCAATTTCTGCCCCGCAATCGGAAAAATAATAATAATAATAATAATAATAATAATAATAAGAATAAGAAGAATAGACGTGAATTAAAACTCACCGAGAGTTTTCATCCGTTTCCTGCAGGATTGCAAGTCTCACTTTTTATGTGTTTGCTTAAAAAATCACAAAAAATGAAATAATGTAGCTATTAAAAATTTTTCAAATGCGAAAATGTACACAAAACTATATTTTGCCTAACTATAAAACTGTTCTAGTCTTTCTTTTTGGAATACGGGGAAATAGGTATCAGATAACCCCTCCTCCCCAAAATAAAAGAAAATGCAAATTTTGATGTATTTTTTCAAATTAAATAAATATGATGGAAATATCTACTGATTCAGTTAAAAAAGTTATAAAAAAGTTCTCTCTTTTCCATGGGCTCAAGATATAAACTCTTTGAAAATATTTGTCTGTTGCTAATTGATCGATTTCTGTGAAAATAGCTCAAAATCGTGCTAAAACATAAAATAACTAAAAAGTAATTCAAATTTTATAAAAATCTCGCCAAGGCGTCTCGACCCGTATTTGTACCAAATTTTGTCTGTATCCGAAGCTCACATAGGGGGACTCCTCAAATTTAAAAATGAATATCTCAGAAACGGCTACAAATAAAAGGGTGAAATAAAATGCATGTTTACTGGGCAGCCAGTAAAATTTACATACTGTGGTTTAAAAAAAGTTCAAAATTTTTCTAACAGATGGCGCTGATAAACATATTTAGTCAAATTAGCTTCAACACTTCCTGTTCTTTCAAGTTTTATGAACAAATATTGAATTTTTTTCCTATTCGGACCTTTCGATACTTGCAATCTACGATGAAAACACTGCCTTGTCTCCGTCGGGTTGCGTTTCAACCGACAGGGCCGGCTTAAGGCACAACAAGCACATGCTTGGGGCGGCACATTTTAAGGGCGGCATTTTAGTCAACGAGGTATTACATAAAAAAGAAAATTCTGAGGTGCGTGCAACCGCATTTACAAATACAGTTGTATGAGCTAAAAAGTAAAACGAAACACTGAATAAATGTTAAAAATTTGTTCCCAGATAAAAGAGTGAAAACGGCTATCATTCATTCTCCCCTTGGAAAAAGAGGGCAAAAATGTGATGGCTTCCAGTATGTCACCCCAATCGTTTATCTTGCAACGCAAGTAACCGCTAATTACTTTAGAGCACCGGGAGTCCAGTACAGCTATCAACAGCACGTCTAGGGCGGCATATTAACCATTATCTGTGAACTGCAAAAGCTTTTATGTGAAACTGGTTTTTGTTAACTACTCCATGAAAAAAAACCGATGAGAGAGGGCACATTGCTTGAAAGGATGGGGTTCCTCCCTTCGAGGTGTAATTCTAGCTCTTTGGTTAATCCAAGAATTGCCGTGCCAGGATACCCATCCTTGTTAATTATTCTTTTACTCTCCACATCCGGAAATCATCTCCCCCATCACTCAGACACATAAATAAAGGACTTCTTTCACATATATGCCAAAACAGGTGTCCGTATTGGAAGTGATTAGAAAACTGGACAGGGACAGGTCACAAAAGACATCTTTGAAACATCGGTGAACCATTGTAGAATTTATGGTACATACACACCCCAAGCAATCCCATCGGCTATAAAACATGTGTTTATCAATCATTTTGTCCTGGGTTGAATCAGTTTAGTCGCACGTTTCTGTGAGAAAGTCAAATGTCATTTTTCTTGCCGCATTCGTATTTCTTTCTGAATGTTATACAGTTGAATTATTTTATGATTGTTTAAATTTGTTTCGATTAACGTATCTATAACATAGTAGATCCTCATGAAGGGATCCAGATTATTCTAAATTCCAGGTGTAAAATCGGTATAGTCTTTAATTTAAAGATCGTAATAGTTTTCATTATAACAATTTATATACAGCATCTAGTTGAGTCACCTTTTAGCTAAAAGGTATTTTAAATTTTTCACACGGATTAGTATAATACTGTTTGTTTGCTCTTAGGGTGTTATACTAAATTTAGCTCCTTGAAAGTTCTTAGAAATTGTTCCTCGTTTTGCTCAATTTTTAGAATTCTTTTTCTGTGTGCGTTTTCCCTACCTAATACTGTATTTAATCTTTCTTAAAATAAAAGTATGTATTAATATTAATTATGCTATTTACGGGAAATTTTTACTTTTTCGAATTATTCAAAATTTTAGTTATCAGGATTTCAGCTAAAACTTCGTTTAATTTGAAAGGTAACTAATGTGATTTGAATGAGGTAATTTTTTAAACAATGACCATATTCAACAGATTCACATCTTGCCGCTTTAAAACCCTTGTTATCTTATAAACTCGAAAACTATAAACGAATTATATCGACATCTTGCCGCTTTAAAACCCTTGTTATCTTATAAACTCGAAAACTATAAACGAATTATATCGGATCATAAAAATATCATTATTACATATATTATATTTTGCGTTTAAGTTACGGAGTAAGAATCCTATAGAATGTAACATTGTTTGATATTTGAGTACTTACAATAAAAGTTAATAGGAAATAATTTAGTTTTTAAAATTAATTGGAAATCAATCAAAATTTATTTTCTAAACCAACTGTCTCACATGTAGAGCTCTAATCTTTCTAATTTTTATTTTTCCATTTTAAATCATCGAAAAAAAATGATGAACTCTCAAAGAATTTTCATTCTTTCTGGTAAATAAAAAGTAAAAACAAATACTGTAAATTTCTTGAACTTTCTAAATTATTTCAACTGTTGAGTATAATTGAAATTATGTTACTATTTAATTGAAACTTTTAAATTCTGCATTTTAAGCATGCACTTTCCTTATAATTTTTTTTATATATAATTTTAATGCTTGCAGTGTGATGCACAGAAATGTTCTCGCAGAATATTTTTTCAAGCATATAACAAGACATATTCGTACAAAATTTTATTTCAATCCGTTGAGTAGTCGTATTGTAATGTATGTTGCGAAAACGACATTTGCTCAAATTGTGAATGACTAGTGCAAAACTAAAAAAAAAAAAAAAAAAAAAAAAGAAATCGTGACGTTATTCACTGGATCGAGTAACAGCCTAACTATGTTCACAATCTGACTTCATTTGTTCATTAGTTTCTGAGAACAGCAGGGTACCTCGATTTAGCAATAAACTAACTGAAAAAAAGACCGATTAACAACAAAAAACTAAAGAGTATTTATTTTGTGTTTTGTAACCAGTCCCTTCAAAACTTATAGATCTCTGAAAAAGATATGTTCGAATGCTTACTTCTATTTAGCGAGGGAAGTAAAATAAATATGACAACAAGAATTACAAAAATATCCTTTACATATATAATTTCTTTTTCTGCAACACACAGGAAAGGAGAAGTATTGTGATGGGGTTAAAAACCGGACGCTCGGATTTTGATAAATTTTCCAATGTTGAGCGTCCTTGAATACTAATCAACCATTTTTTTTAATGATGTCTGTCTATCTCGCAGTGTTGTTTTTTTTTTCTCAGGCATTTTTGTCTGGGGGAGGGGGGGGGGGGAGAAATGGAACCTCAAAGGGAACAAGTTATCTAATATAATTTTAACTAACTACTAATAGTAGTAATTATTATATATGCACATATATAGAAGTAATTACTATATATATAGCAAATACTTATTCAAATATTGCAAGAAAAACTTACTCCGGCTAAACAAAAAGATGAAAAACTTTTAAAATAATGTAAATTGAATTATAGCTACAAAATTTCATTCTGAAAATAATCAATCACAAAATAAAATTATAATAATGATCTAAATGCTGCCCACATAAGAAGTGGAAACTAGGTTAAAATGCGGCAAATTTTTCCACAAAAAGTATTTTGTGAGTTTCTGAATTTATTAGCATTTGGTACGGTGATATAAAATCTCTCCGGGGGTGGATGGGAGGATGTTTCCAGAAGGAACTTCGCCCCCAGATAGATTCCTGAAATAATTCCTTTGTCTTTGGTAATGATATCTCTATAACAAATCAATAAAATAGAATACAATTCGATAATACTAATCCAATCAATAAATATCAGAGACTCGTTAATTTAAGGGTAAATGGGATAGAAGAAAGCCATCAATTTTTGAACATTTAAAATCAAAACTAGGGGGAGCATGAAAAGTATAAAGTTTAAAAATGTTACAAAATTAGATATTTTAATTGAATTTTCATTTAAAAGCGAATATCATCATTTATATAGGACGTTTCGAGATAATTTGCATTTTTTATTTGAACCAGAAAAAAATCATAAAAAAATTAAATACACTCAATCTTATTAAGTTAGTACCCATTTTGAAATTACTTTTAACAGGAAATGAATGAATACCATTGTTTAGAAGTTCTCATTGAGCATTTTACTTTTCCATATGCTGCGGTATATGTATAAGAAAAATTAGTCAAATCAAAATATATTTGGTGTACAAACCAATAACTGTCAGAGGGCCTCTTAATTTTCTCGAAGGCCAAGATCTTCAATTTTCTTATTTCGATTTTCTTATTTCGATTTTTGATGATGTAACAAACGTTAATAAATTAAAATGTTCTACTAGACTGCACTGTGTACCAAATTTCAGCCCTTTAGGACTTAGGAAAGTATGTTAAAATGCCATCAAAGAAGTTGGAACAGACAGACACACACACACGCATCATTCATGAAGAGTTAAATAAAATATTTTAATAACAAAATTTATTAATATTGGAGAGGGCGGCCAAATTGCTTTCTGCTTGGGGCGGCAAAAACCCTAGAGCCGGGCCTGGTGCTCGAATACCACCGGTTGAATCGCAGCCCGACGAAGACTAAACGTAGTTTTCAACGTCGATTTCAAGTATCGAAAAGTCTGGATTAGAAAAAAAAATCAATATTTGTTCACAAAATTTGAAAGAATAGGAAACGTTGAAGCTGATTTGACTAAATATGTCAATCAGCGTCATCTGTTGGGAAAATTTTTAACTATTTTTTAAAACCACAGTATGTAAATTTTACTGGCTGTGCAATAAACATACTCTTTATTTCATCATTTTATCTGTAACTGTTTCCGAAATATTAATTTTTAAATTTGGGAAGTCCTTTTAGGGACACCTTATATTATCCGTTACATACCCTTTATGTTTATTTTAACATATGATATATTATCCTTTACCCTTATCCATCCATTTGGACATTTTACTTCTGTAATTTAACGGATAATCCGTTCCTAATGATAGGTGATAAGTGCAAACTGATAAGAACATTGATAAAATGGAATTAATGATCTGATAAACAAATTGCTAGCATTTAATACAAATATCTGTTTAGTTTGGAATTTCTTTTTACATCTAGAAGGCTTTCGATTAAAAATATTATTGACATATTTCTATAGTTTTCTTGAAAAGTAATTCGTGTAATTTTTGCTAGTAATGGTACTTCTTGGTAGTTAAAAGCAAATTTTGTGTCCTTGATTTAGACTACAAACTGCGCCGTCTGTGTTTTTTATTTGAATTTTCGAACATTAATCTTAGATATAAAATACATTTTAATCTTAGATATAAAATACAATAAGCAATTCTGTGTAGAAAATACGTATACATTGCATTGAGAAAAACTTTAAGGACGCTAATACCTTCACAGTGAAAAGTCATTCAATATACACGTTAGAAGTCTGGACCTACGGGATTAGACCCGGCATTACGGGTAGGCTGAATTGAATTTGAGCTTCGATGTTATTGTGGATGCTTCGGTATTTATAGATAGATACGCTATGTTTTTATAAATTCCCGTTTTTAACACTTTCCAACACAGTTGAAAAGTGTTTATGACTTTGATTATTCTGTCTATTTGTTTGTCTGTCTGTCCGTTCGCACGATAACTGCCGTAAAAATGACTTTATCAAAATGAAATTTCAGTATGTTGTTGAGACGATCTGTGGAACATATGGGAATGTGAATGAATAATATTACCCAATCAGCTTTGGACCCTGTTTGAAAAACCTGGTTGAAAAAGTGAAATGCATTGAGCCCTATGGGACCTAATTTTTCAGACATTTTTTAAGCAAAGTTAAAATTCTGAAAATCCTTTGAAAATTTTAGTAGATATTCAAATTATCCCATAAAATATATAAAAACAATTTCAGCAAAATATGTTTTGTAGTTTTTTAAATAAAAATTAAAATATTAATTACACCAATATTATATGAAGAGATCACGTGACCCACTTCAAAATAAAATGTGTCATCCATCTTTTTTTCCCAGTGTAAAAATCGTGATTTTTGAAGTCATTTTAAGTTTATATTTAGAGTTGCATCCGTCCTAAAACCGCTTTAATTTTGCGTATTTTCTTTGCTTCTCTGTGTGATAGCGTAGGATGGCTATTCTCCCTAAATAAATCCATCTGTGGAGTGAGAAAATCTGCGCCAACACAATTACAATATTTTTGAGTTTAAATGATCATCGAACTTTGATTATTTCTACAAGGAAGCCTAATTTCTACAACGAAGTCTAATTCGAATTCGAGTTTTCGACAGGAGAGCACGTTTCAAGCATCCCTAATCACGAATCAAACATTTTTGAGGTAACGTTTGTGTGTGTGTGTGTGCGTGTGCGTGTCAGTGAGTCTGTGGAGACGATCTCTCTCGAACGAATGGAGCGATTCGAATGAAATTTGGATCAAAAATTACAATCCGCGTATACTGGAAGCCTATTGTTTTTAAACACTACCGAATGTTCAGAACCCCCCCTAAATTTTAGAGTGAAATTTTGAAATCAGCATCAAAAAATCAAAACCTTTAATACAGTTATGCAAATAGACGTTTCTTATATACTTTTTCCATAGGAAACGATTAACATAAACTTTAGAACGTTAGTATGAACCGTTCTCGAGATATTGCACATTTTTCAAATAAATTTATTAAAAAATCCCTTATATTAAAAGAAAATATTAACTACCGAGAAACATATTCCCTTTTCATATGTAATACCATGCAATAAATTTGGTGACATCATTCTCGTGGATCTAGCTCGTTCCATTCATGAGGAAAGATACTTTGAGTAATACTTTTGTATTTGAACTTCAATAGTTATTTTTCTGTAAAAAGAATAACTTATATCTTCGTCCATAACGCTCGGCCATATTTTGGCGACGAATTGGGAGGAATGTCGCCAACTTGGCGATTTTTTGAAATGTTGCCAAATTAACGAAAATCTAGCCAAATGGATAAAAATGACGCTAAATCAATGAAAATGACGACTCATTGACGAAAATTCAATATCTTGGAACGAATATAAGTATCCACTATAAGAATAACCTATTTTTTTTTTACTGTAAAAGTAGTAAATTCATTGCATTATATAAGGAAAGTCATGTGCTGCCCACATCAGATTTTTAGATTTTTATGAATAAAAACACATTAAATGACAAATTACTACAAATGGAATATCGAGTACAAGCATATTTTAGTACTTGCAGCATTCAAAATCTCATTCTAGGCAGTAAAATCATGTACTGTAGCACGCTTGCGATTGTAAGCACAAAAAAGCGTATACTATTTGCAGAAAATAAAAGTGAATTCTGAAGTTGAGAGTTAGACTCCAATGCCCGTATATCTGTGGTAAATTTGCGTTGGGGAAATTTAACCAGACTATCCTGAGAAAATCCATATCTCTTTCGAAGATTCTATAAAATACTACATGAATACAGAAGTATAAAAGTGGGGGTAATGAGACAAATTCATCTTCCTCTGCACGTGCTCTCTGTATCCTGAATTCCTGCTTAAACTATCAATATTGTGTTTATTTATTTTTATTTTTTTTATTCAACATCGTATCTGATTTATAATTTTCATTTTAGGTAAGTTACTGCTTATATTGGATGTTCCTCCTTCAAACAAAAAGAGGTAAAATACGTATTTTCGTTCAACTTTTAATCTTGTAACTTGTTTAGTTGTTGAAACCCAGACCGTCCGACCTACCAGAAAGGTGTAAGTGAACTGTTTGGACGGTCGGGAAGGTAACTTGTTTAGTGTCATAATTACATTTGTCATTTTCGTATTTTATTTCTAGCGTGAGTGCATAACGTATTTTCTTTAAATTTGTATGGTATTATTATTCACTAAAATGTACTCGGCGTTGCCCTAGATATAACGCAGAGGTTAATCGTATTATTCATTCATTAAATTTTTCAAAAGTCGTAATCTTCCTCTGGGTAGACACACGTGTGGCTGGTCTTCTTCCCGTTAGGCGGGTGTAATAGAGCATGGGCATCACCGTAAATAAACATCCTGCATAGTAGAATGCTCAGAAACGTAAGGGCAAAAAGGCATCATTTTTACCATAGCATGTAATGGTAAACGGACGATTCTGGCAAATAAAAATTGAAACTAAACCCATTAAACATCGAAATGTATCTTGGTGATGAAAATAAGTTATTTAGAATACTTGCATATTTAATAATACTTGAATATATTTAACGATTTCATTTGCTAAAGTGCACTTTAAGTGGTTTTAAGTGAATGTACACTACTACTCATTTTTACCGTAGTCACTAGCTAGCGTTTTAAAGATGTAGACATTTACTAGTAAATTCTGCAATGTATATGCGAGTGAGAATGGAAAGATATATAACGTTTTTTCTTTTAAAAAGTCGTGTATATATTTTAATTAAAGTGAATATTTTATTTTCCCGTTAATTAAATATATCCATCATTGAAGATAAATTTAGATATATCCTACTAAAATAAGAGGTTAAACGATTGTAAATTTCTCAAAGTAACTGTTTTAATACGGAAGTAGCGAAAATTTCCGTACTGCTAAAAAAAATCTGATGTGGGAAACACATGACGTTCCTTATATAATGTAATGAATTTACTTCTTTTTACAGTAAAAAAATAGGTTTTTCTTATAGTAGATACTAATATTCTTTCCAAGATTATTAAATTTTCGACAATTAGTCGTCATTTTCATTGATTTAGCGTCATTTTTATCCATTTGGCGAGATTTTCGTTAATTTGGCAACATTTAAAAAAATCGCCAAGTTGGCGACATTCCTTCAAATTCGTCGCCAAAATCTCGCCAAGCGTTATGGACGAAGAAATAAGTTGTTCTTACAGCAGATAAATGACTATTGGCGTTCAAATACAAAAGTATTACTCAAAGTAACTTTTTTCATGAATGGAACGAGCTAGATCCAGGAGAATGATGTCACCCAATTTATCGCATGGTATTAACATATGAAAAGTGAACATGTTTCTCAATAGGAAATATTTTTTTTCATTTTATATGACATTTTAATAATTTTTTTGAAAAAAGGTGCAATATCTCGAGAACGGTTCATGTTAGCGTTCTAAAATTTATGTCAATCGTTTTCTAATGAAAAATTACATAAGAAATGTCTATTTGCGTAAATTTATTAGTGGTTTTGATTTTTGACGATTTTTTCAAAATTTTATTCGAAAATTTAGGGAGGTTCTGAACATTCGATTCCGTATAAAAACAATAGGCTTCCAGTGTTTACGGATTGTGATTTTTGTACCAAATTTGGTTCGAATCGGTCCTTTCGTTCGTCAGTTATCGTCTCCACAGACTCACTGACACTCACACACACACACACACACAGACATCACTTCGAAAATGTTTGATTCGTGATCCGGGATGCTTGAAACGTGCTCTCCCGTCGAAAACTCGATTCCGAATTTTCGACCCCGTCACAATACTTTCCTTATACATTTATGTATATAAGGAAAGTAAAAATGAATATATTTTGTTTTAGAAACGTAAGAGCAAAATTGTCCGTCTGACGTCACGTATCCATACTCTATAAGCGCATAAATAGGCTTTCTTTCGCTAATACGACCGCATAAGATAGTACTCCAATTTTACACAATACTCAGACAAATTAGAAATATTTTTTACAATTTAGAATATCATAATATTACGTTAATTCAGAACAACTTACATCCAGAACATAAAATAAAAATAGAACAACGTATTCTACATTTAAAACACAAATGAACAAGCAGCTTTTCAAACGAAGTGAAAAATTTTACGATGTATTGATGTCTTATAATTGTCGTAATTAATGAAGGGATGACTCCAGAAACATAATTGTTATATTCTAGAAGTGTGCAATATTCAATTTAGATCCTCTTAAATATGAACATCGGATGGTCAATCAATTATTCTATGTCGGAATTTCAAAATCGATTATGTTTCAAAGCACGAAAAGAATATATATTTCTTTAAATTTATGGAAATTGGTCTATTCACAGTACTTATCCAATTCAAAGATTTTTTGCGATAAAAAAAAAACTCTACGATAGTATTTTCGATTGCCAAAGTACCAATTTGTGCAAAAATGTTTCAAAATTGCGCTTCAACACAAATTAAATTAGAAAATAATTCGAATTAAAAAAAAATCAATGGAAAGTATTTTTACACGGAATCAATAGCATTCCTGTACCAAATTTCATGTTTATGCTTTGCTTAGATTTTCGGCTACACATGGCACAGATGAACAAACAAACATTTTCTTTTATTATTATAGATTGCTTATTAACGGGAAGTTTTTTTAAATTTTATCTTTCCCACTTATTACCATAAACTAAACATTTTTAATGTATATTACGAATATAAAGAAATCATTCTCCAATAGTATTTCTCTGACATTTATGTTCCATATATCATGTAGGTCTATTTGCAGTAAAGACCGCATATAGCGCAGTCACAAGGGATGGAAAAATATTCGTTATAACCGATATTCGCAAAATCTGATAAAATGTTTAGGTATGCAATAAACAATAATAATAGCTTATTTGTGTTCATATTGTTAAGTAAAAAATTATTACAGTAAGGTTAAAATATATAACTCTTTCATTTACGTTGAAAAAAAATTTGGAACATTCTTTTTGAACATTTGAATTTACAAAACATTTGCATAGCACGTTCCTATTGCATCTAATTTTTTACTGCAGCTAACGCTTTATGTTTCGAAATAGCCAAGCAAACCAGCATGATCCACAGTAATTTTTGATACTATACGCCCTTTTTTAAATCAATTTCAGTTTCTTTGGATGTGGATTCATCAAACGTATTATCAGTAACTGTAACAATAATGGCATTATCAATCATTAATGGCAAGCATGGATTTACCGCTACAGAGGACACAGACACACAGACGTCTTATATTATTATGTAAGAAAATGAGATATGCTCACAAATATTCTGATTACAAAATATATCATACCTCGCAAAAGGATACAGATACACAGATGTCTTCTTATATTATTTAAGAATATATGTTATGTTCACAAATATTTTGATTACAAAATATATCATACCTCGCAAAAGGATACAAACACACAGACGTATTCTATTATTATATAAGAACATGAGATATGTTCATAAATATTCTGATTACAAAATATATCATACCTCGCAAAAAGATACAGGCACACATATGTCTTCTATTATTATTTAAGAACATAAGATATGTTCACAAATATTCTGACTACAAAATATATCATACTCCGCAAAATGATACAAACACATAGACGTCTTCTATTATTATTTAAAAACATACGATATGTTCACAAATATTCTGATTACAAAATATATCATACCTCGCAAAAGGATACAAACATATAGACGTCTTCTATTATTATAAAAGAACACACGATATGTTCACAAATATTCTGATTACCAAATATATCATACCTCGCAAAAGAACACCGATCTCGGTCCTCAATAATCGAATTGTTCGTGTGAAAATCGAAAAGTACCCTACATTTACAATCAATGTAAATCCAATCAATAAAATCCAAAATTCTAAAGCTAAATGCAAATTTAGCGTTTGCAACAGAAACGTACAAATAACAGTAAGATAGATTACACAATAATGAAACAGTACTTCAGAACGTACTCTTCAGTCGTAACTTTAAAAAAAAACTTACTAAAATCGAAATTGAATTAAGAAGACAGCATCATTCTCAAACGAATTCCCGTCAAATCTTGAACTGGAGGACAAAGAAAAGATAAAAAAAAATGTTTTCTTCCTGAAATTTTGTTACTCTCCAATATCTATTGTATCTCTGAGAACTGAGAGAGGAAATAAGTTAGCCGTATTTTCTTATTGTGTTGAAAGGTCGATAAAAATAGAAGAAATAACTTTTTTTCCGTATGGGAGCTTCTACATGAGCCATAAGTCAATATATAACAATTGCTCGCATTTCTTACTCTTCTAGATAAGAAGATTGTTTTTAGAATGGATTGCTCGTTAGATGGTGTAATCAAAAGCTATATTCATAAACGTTTATATATCACACCCGGAATAAAATATATATTAGGTATAGCAATGCTTTCTAATTCATAATGGTATTTACTATTTATTTTTAAGTCTTTACAACATAGTTGAAAAGTGCTTATGATTTTGTTCATTCATTCTGTCTGTCTATCTGCCCGTTCGCACGTTCAACATTTTTTAAGCAAAGTCAAAATTCACAAATTGCTTCAAAAGTTTTAGGAAATATTCAAATTATCCCATAAAATATATAAAACGAATTTCAGCAAAATATGTTCGGTAGTTTTTTAAATAAAAATTAAAATAATAATGACACCCATATAATATGAAGAGGTCACGTGACCCACTTCAAAATAATATATGGCATCCATCTTTTTTCCCAGAGAAAAAAATCGTCATTTTTAAAGTTTTTTTAAATTTGTATTTTGTGTTACATCCGTCCTAAAACCGCTTTATTTTTGCGTGTTTTCTGTGCATCTATATTCTGCACCAACGCAATTACAATATTTTTGAGTTTAAATGATCACAACACTTTGATTATTTCTACAACGAAGCCTAATTTTAATGGATGCCGAATTTAAACAAGTGATTGTAAAGATGAGTTGTATAAGAAATGCTGAATTTTTTTCACGCACAATTATTTAACTCTGAAGTCTGGAATAAAAGCGTATGGATGAAATATTCACTGCTATTACAAGGAGAACCAGACGATTTATATTTTGATGACGTCATTTGTATAGAGTTAATTTTTTTCGGTGAAGTTTTAAGTTTTCAATTAAAAGAAATAATCGTAGTTCTGTGACAATTAAAAGAATTTGATTTTGGCTGCACATGACTTTTCTTTTATAATGCAATGAATTTATTCTCTTATACAGTAAAAAAAATATATAGGTTATTCTTATAGTAGATACTTAGTATACTCGTTCCAAGATATTGAATTAGATCCAATTGGTATCCAATTAGTCGTCTTTTTCATTGATTTAACATTTTCATTTTTTTTCCATTGATTTTCATTGATCTTTTTATCCATTTGGCAAGATTTTCGATAATTTGGCAACATTAAAAAAAGTCCCCAAGTTGGCGACATTCCGCCAAATTCTTCGCCAAAATCTCGCCAAGCGTAATGGACGGAGAAATAAGTTATTCTTATAGCAGATAAATGACTATTGGCATTCAAATACAAAAGTATTACTCAAAGTATCATTTCTCATGAATGGAATGAGCTAAATCCACAAGAATGATGTCACTAAATTTATCGCATGCTATTACATATGAAATGTGAACATGTTTCTCAACAGTTAATATTTCTTTTAATTTATGAAATTTTTTGATAAATTTATTTTAAAAATGTACAATATCTCGAGAACGGTTCATGCTAGCATTCTAAAGTTTATGTCAATCCTTTTCTAAAGAAAAATTATAGAAGAAATGTCTACTTGAGTAACTTTATTAAAGGTTTTGATTTTTTGAAGATTTTTTCAAAATTTCATTCAAAAATTTAAGGGGGGGGGGGAGGGTTCTGGACATACGAGTGTGTTTCAAAACAATTAGCTTCCAGTATTTATGGATTGTAATTTTTGTACTAAATTTCATAATTTCATTCGAATCGCTCCATTCGTTCGTGAGATATTGTCTCCAAAGTCTCACTGACACACACACACACACACACACACACACACACACACACACACACACACACACACACACACACACACACACACACACACAGACATCACCTCAAAAATGTCTGATTCGTGTTCAGAAATATCTGATACGTGTTCCTCCAACGAAATTTCAAATTCGGCCCCTTCACAATACTTTCTCTATATACCAGGTGTGTAGGGGGAGTGATTTTGGTATTGAATTAACACCGTGTAAATTGGAATTTGGCTTTCTTGGCAACTTATTATTCAAACACAATGACTTGTTCATTCTTACATACAAAATCCTCATTAAAATGGAATTGACATTTGACTAATCCCACAAAATCCTCATCAAAATATGACATTTAACTAATTCCTCATCAAAATGTGATATTTAATTAATATACCGTTACGTAACTGACTGTCGAATTCTTTGGCGTCAAAATAAAACTAATGCAAAAAATCTGATGTGAGCAGCATATATGATTTTCCCTGCAGATTCAAATTCATTCTGTAATTTTTTAATTTATTATGTATTAGATTGAGTTCATTGCAGAGACTAACATGGATACTTTTCTGATATTATACCCAATTTGCCTTTGTATTGCGTCTTCGTTTCATTTAGCAACTTAATTCACTTTAAATTCTTCAGGTCCTCAAAATTCTAAACAAACTACAATATCTCGAGAACGGTTCATCCTAGAGTCATGGGGGTCAGTTTTATTCGCTTAGTTTTCAAAATTTGCCCGAAGAACACGTATTTAATTAATATATGTATTTCAACAATTTAGTCATTTATTTCAGATTTTCATTATATTTGCGGGCCATTTTGCAAAAAAGAGTCGGTTATACTTTTCCCAATCATATCGAAAGCTAATCAGCATCAGAAGAACCATCAGGGGACTTAATTACTAAGTTTTAAGAAATTTTATTAAATAGTTTTTTAACTATAATAGAATCGTCTTCATTTCCACAAAATTAAAAAATTGAATATCTCGAGAATGGTCGAGAGTAATGAGGTGGGTCTTATTTCTTTTGTCGTCAAAAATTACGTATAAAACAAGAATTTAATTCATACATTTGAGCATATGTCGTATTTTATTTTACATCTGATACTTTAGATTTGGGGTCGTTTCGCAGGAAAAGGCAGATTCTTTTTTTATGAATCGTACCAAAATCTAAAAAGCACCACAATATCCCACAAGTGTCTTATCTACCAAATTTTCTGTAATTTGGTTAATTAGTTTGTCAGCTAATGTGGATGCATATTATATTTGCGGGACATTTCTAAAAAAAGTCAGGTTCTTTTTTCCGGAATCGTACTAACACCCAATCAGCACCAAGGTGACTTATATACCAAATTTTTGGACATTTGGTCAATTAGTTTTTGTAGCAAGAGTGGATACATACAATTTTTTGTAAGCTATTTCACAAAAAAGACAGGTTCATTTATCCCAAATCGTACCAAACTCGCTACTCAGCACCAGGGTCACCCACAAGAGACTTACCTACCACATTTTATGAAATTTGGACACATGCAGAGTGGATACATGTATTGCACAGACAGTCAGACACGCACACAGACACACACACACACACAGAGAGAGAGAGAGAGAGACATACGTCACGCTAAAATAGTTTTTCGTATTCTAGAGGTCTCGAAACGTGTAGATAGTCGAAAACTCGAGTAGCGATTTCCGACAAAATTCCAATACTTTCTCTATACATTACCATGTATTGCATGGGAAGTAAAAATAGTCTTCTCTCGTAAATGGGACGAACTAGATCAACGAGGATGATGTAATTCGTTTTTTAATGAAACATTTACATCCGAAATGATTACTTATTCATCATGATTACCCATGATTACTCATGATTACTTCATGCTTACTCATTCGCTTGAAATCAATAGGGTCTCTATTCACTGATTGTAATAATCGTGCCAAATTGTTTACGAAAAATTTTATTTGATTGTGAGACGTCGTGTCTACAACTCACGAACACACACACACACACACTAACATACATACATGTAAATATCACCCCCCAAAATAGTCGATTCGAGTTCGGGGATGCTTAAAACGTGCTCTTGTCGTCGAATACTCGAATCCAAATTTTCGATCCCGTCACAATCTTTTCTCTATACATTATACTTTGTTGGTAAATAAATAGCTCACAATAATATACAACTATAATGTTATTTGAATTAATCATTAATTATAAATCAATGTTTCAGTATTAAATAATTTGAAACATATTTTCACATGGATCCATTGGCATGTTACACCATATAAACTGCTTCTATTTAAAGATAAATTATATATATTGTGATTAGTGCCGTACTAATATGTTTTCCCAGTTGTTTAAGATATTTCTATAACTATTAGAATACATTATTATATTTTTCATAATGATTAATTTCGAGTATGCAAATATCCTTCTGTAGCTCAAACAATGGGGGATTGTTTGTAGTCTCTAACTTTTGAACGCACACTTAAGTCGATACAAAACTTTACTTATGCAAAATCTAGGTTGGTATTTGCTTTCATAATGATTGGTTAGAAAGACGGTTAAACCACTGGGCTGTCTAGCCCCAACCCCAACCATGCAATTTGAAAATTCTGTTGGTTTGAGTTTAAAGAATCGAAATTGTCTATTTTTACCCAAATTAACAGTTAGAAAAAGATGATTCACAACTGTCAATGGCTATATTTGTGGCTAAATATTTCTTGAAATGGATTGGATAACCACCATAAAATATTTCTGTTAGTGAACGGAAGCGAACTGGAGACGAAGACTCCAGTTCGATGGTTAACTCTGGGGGTTAACCAATCTTTGCATAAAGGAGACTAGGCCCTCTATTATCTAAAAAACGATCATTGCAGATGAGATGGATAAGAAAATCTACTTTTTTCAAATATTGCATAACTACAGATTATGCAGTTACACATCTTTGAAATAAGCTTTTTTGTAAGTTTTGCAATTAATTGAATGGAATATTTTATGTACAATTTTATTATAATGTATTTCTGAAGGGTTTAAAAAATTTACGACATCTAATTTTATAGTTACAGTTTCCTATTAATATTCGTCAAGCGATGTTTAAGCATATCGATTTATTATTCAAAAGTGTACACCAGTTTTGATTTGGACATCTTTAAGATCCCCCCTCCCCCCAAAAAAATTAAAAAATGTGGTTTATGATTTGTCTATCACGCCGTAGTGTTCCCAATTTGTTTCTGCCTGTTTTATTCCTGCCTCGATTTTCGTTTTTCCGGGTTTATCTTTTCGGTATATGGTTGATTCTACAAAAATTGGGAATATTTACGTTCTACGCTGATATTTATTTCATTTCTTAAGTGGTATATGGCAAGGCGTCATGTCCGAATCTGTAGTTGACAAGTGTGTGTTATGCTATTTTATTTTGTCTAATTTTGAAGGCAATTTCTAAGGATTTCTGAATTTCCAATATATATTTCCTAACATATTCAGCATGTATAATGAAAAGCCAACTCAATTGCTACATTTTATGAAAACAGGGCTGAATATATATAGACTAAATATTGTCCGCCCATGCTGCATATATATTTGCATTAGGCATATAAATACACATGCACATATATCATTGCAGAAAAAAATAGGTTATTTATATTCCAGTATACGAAGAAAATGCAAATCCATCAGAAGCTTTAGTTCGATTTTCTAACTCAGTATAAAACTTTCGCTATGCATACACTATTTATGTATAAAAAACATAGTAACAATAATCTATTTGAGCCCTTTTTTCGGATAATGCACATACTAAAAATTTCTTAATACAAAACATTATCGAAAAATATCTCATGCAAGTATATCATCGCATGCGGGTTTGTAATAGAAGTAAAAAATATATTTATTATCTTAAATCACTTTTTATTCTGGATACATGTTTTGAAGAAAAAATGGGGCTTCACATAAAAATGAAAAATTAACTATTTCTTAAGGAAACCGAAGATTTAGTGGTCGCTCAACCATTGTTTTACCGGTGTTATATTTCTCTTTAATGTTGCAGTAAATCTCTTTTTCTGTTATACTTTGTTAAATTGCAACAATTTTAGATACTTGTTCAGATATTAATATTGCTTTATGTGACAGATATACATAAAAATATCTGTATTATGAGTTTCATTTCTGCTGATGTTGCAAACATTTTTAATTTTGTATACATTGCAGTACAATCGTGAAAATTCTAAAAAATCTATCTAGCTGCAGTTTTCTGCTCAATGTATCTCATTTACATGCACATAGTACAATTTCGAGAAGTTTCAATAGTTAACCTTCTATTACTTAGGTTTATAATTAACCTTCCGTTACTCAGGTTTATAGTTAACCTTCCGTTACTCAGGTTTATAGTTAACCTTCCGTAATGATTTTTCTGGATCTGGGCCGTACCCAAACTGCTTTTACATTGTTTTAATAATCTTAGAGGAACTTACCCTTCTAGTTGCAAATAAGATTTTAAGATTATTAATTACTTGCATGAAGCTTATGAAAATCAGACCAATAAAGTTTTCATTGAAGGAATGTTTACTAGTTACTGTAAGTATAATTATCTAGATAAATCTCATTGTTATAAAATTATTCATACATAAAATTCAAAGTCATGTGACCCGCATCGTCAAGACTCCGTGATTGGTCAATTCTCAACATGATTTTCTCTACGTTATTATATATCATTTACTATCATAATATAGCGTAACACACTTATAATGAGACGCCATCGCAAGATTTTTAGAAAATGTAAAAGTGGTTGAATTCTCATGAGGAATTGTGTTCCTTTGGAAATGCACACAGTTCTCAAATGACAACGAATCATCATCTTTCTTTGCCTCATTCTTTGTTATAGTATTATTTTCATGCAGCAAAAAATTAAATGGAATGAACACTATGAGTCTATAAAGAAAGCCATTCAAGTGATGACAAATTTGATGATAATTTAGTAACCTAGTGAATTTGGCAAATATTATTCATGTATTTCATTAACCGTTTCGCCGTTATGCCGTAGATGTTTAAAGATGTTTAAAATTTATATTTCGAGTTGCATCATTCATAAAACCGCTTTATTTTTGCTTTGTATCTGTGTAACTAAATTCTGTGCCAACTCAATTACAATGTTTTTGACTTTATATGATCATCAAAACTTTGATTATTTCTGCAACGAAGCCTAATTTTATTGGATGTAGAATGTAAACAAAAGATTGCAAGATGAGTTGTATAAGAATTGCTGAGTTTTTTCACGCAAAATTATTTAGCTCTGGAATCTGCAATAAAAATGATATGACTGAAGTATTCATTGCTTTTACATAGAGAGTCAGACGATTTAAACTTCGATGACGTCATTTGAATAAAGTTCATTTTTTTTCGATGAATTAAGTTTTCAAATATAATAAATTATTGTAGTGCTGTGCTAATTAAAAGTATATCAGCGCTGCATGTATAGCATTTCGGAGATGTTTAAACAAAATTGCATTTCAGTTGGAAAGTGTTTCATGATCAATGCTTTATGCATGATTGATCTTTCTGGTTTTCCTTACCCAAATTTCATTTCATATGTTTTAACTAATATATGTGGTTTTTGAAATAGTACAGCATTTTTAAATTTCGGTGTTACGTTGTAATGAGCTCGATATCTCTACCACGTAGTACGTCTGAATGGGACTCCACAGAGACAAAACTTCTTTCATACCCGGTAAGACATACTTTCTTTTCTTTGTATGTTGAAGCGCAACTTCACTTGTGAGAGCATGATAGGCAACTGATGTAAGACCAGAATACTTTACTGAAGCAGGGAAAGAGTGTTGCAAATGGAAAGATAAGAAAAAAGACCCAGGATGAAGGAGCCGCAGATATCCTATGTAATAGATGCAAAACAGTCCAAAGATCTTTCTTTGGTAGGTTGGGCCTAAACAGTAGGATTTTTTAGGCATGACTCCTACTTCCGCGAACTCATTAAGAGTAAGTATTGACACTTATGATCCGCATGGGTGGTACACCTTCAAATCCCATAATCCTGCGAAAAGAAGGTCTGGACATAAAGTTATTAACTGTTGACGAGCAGGATGCCAAAAGATGTTACCAATCAAAGAAGATTTTTAACACTTTCTCGTCAAAACCACGAGGTCAAAATGAGAGTTCGGAGTGAGATGTTACACCCGTATTTGTAATATTAGAAAAGAAAATCTGATGTGGGTAGCACATGACTTTCCTTATATAATGCAATGAATTTACTACTTTTGCAGTAAAAAAAATAGATTATTTTTATAGTAGATAATTATATTCTTTCCAAGATATTGAATTTTCGTCAATGAGTCGTCATTTCCATTGATTTAGCGTCATTTTTATCCATTTGGCGAGTTTATCGTTAATTTTGCAATATTTAAAAAAGTCGCCAAGTTTGCGATATTCAACCAAATTCGTCGCCAAAATTTCACCAAGCGTTATGGACGGAGAAATAAGTTATTCTTACAGCAGATAAATGACTATTGGCGTTCAAATACAAAAGTATTACTCAGAGTATCTTTTTTCATGAATGGAACGAGCTAGATCCACGAGACTGATGTCTCCAAATTTATCGCATAGTATTACATATGAAAAGTGAACATATTTCTCAATAGGAAATATTTTTTTTTAATTTTATGACTTTTAGATAATTTTTGTGAAAAATGTGCAATATCTCGAGAACGGTTTATGCTAGCGTTCTAAAATTTACGTCAATCGTTTTCTAATGAAACATTACACAAGAAATGTCTATTTGTGCAACTTTATTAGAGGTTTTGATTTTTTGACGATTTTTTCAAAATTTCACTCGAAAAGTTAGGGTGGTTCTGAACATTCGATTGCGTATAAAAACAATATACTTCCAGTGTTTACGGATTGTAATTTTTGTACAAAATTTCGTTCGAATCGGTCCATTCGTTCGTCAGTTATCGTCTCCACAGACTCACTGACACACACACACACACACACAGACATACATCTCTTCAAAAATGTTCGATTCGTGATCAGGGATGCTTGAAACGTGCTCTCTCGTCGAAAACTCGAATTCGAATTTTCGACCCCGTCAAAATACTTCCTTTATACATTATTGTATATAAGGAAAGTAATAGGAAGACTCCATCTATTCTTTGGGGTATATGGAGTCCCACCTCTTGAACCTTTCACCTCCTCCCTCTTCTTCGACCCAGAGCGTACGACTTAAGCAACGGTGTAAGGAATAAGAGTCTATGGAAGGTACAAGAGTTGGGGCATATTGAATGAACGGCAAAATACCGAACACACAAGTAAACCCTCTAGCAAAGGATTTAACGCATTTGTTCAGTGAGTTAAACTACTAACGTAGGAGTCTTATTACATTAAAATGGTAACTAACTGCTTTCAGATGCTGCTGCAGGAGTCGGCTAAACTATCGGTAAAAACAGATTCTAAACAAGTATGAAAAATAAGTATAACAGAAAATGGTTTTTGGAAGCTAAATGATCTAACATCGTCTCTAAATACTATAAAAATATTCAGAAAAAAGATGTGTGTGAAAATTATAGAAATATGAAGAAGGAAGCAAATGAAATCGAAACATTGAATCATAGATTTATAGTCTACAAATCCAGGAATTATAGCCTATATAGGCAATAATCCCGTTATTACTGACAAGGCATTGAATAAGTTCTACAAGCCGAAATTAGTTTCTAATCTTCAATGTAAAGAGGTTTGTCCACTTAATTCTATCGTTTTACCTTTTTATTGATCTGTTAGCTATAATGTTGTTCACATTTCAATTTTAGGTGTGTCTTAACATCAACAAAAATCATTTCTCTTTTCGTAAAGACTATTTTTTCTTGTCTTGAATCGTTGGGGATGTTTATGGCATTCCTTAGGAATATGGTCTTGGTTATGTTGGTTAAATAAAAAGAGCACACGAGCTATGTTTCTAAACAAAAAGTTTATAAGTCTGTAATTGCTGAATATTCTTGGGACTCTAATCATGTTTTTAATTTTCCAGAAAATTATGTTTACTTTCTTGGAAATTTTCTCCATTATTTCTCTCAAATTTACTATACGTAGCATTTCTTCCTTTCTGCTTGGAAATCTCTGGTTTATATACTCTACGTGACAGTGAAAATGAAACACCAAGAAGGAGTGGTCAGAAAATGAAAATCGGCAGACAGAGAGAGAAAGCAAGAAACTATAAGTGATGTTTATTGCAACATGATACACCTATACACTGAGCGATAACACCGTCTGATCAGTAGGTTGTAAGGTCACCGCAGGCTGCGATACATGCAGCAACACATCTAGGTACAGAGTCAGTGAGCGTGCGGATGGTCTCCTGAGGGATGGCTGCCTATTCCCTGTCAACCATTTGCCAGAGTTCGTCTTCTAATCGCGACGGTGGCAGCTCCCGCAAGCGACGTCCAATCACGTCCCAGACGTGTTCGATTGGTGAGAGATATGCGGAGACTGGTGGCCAGGGAAGCACCTTGGTAACTTGAAGGACATTTTGGATGATGCGTGCCGTGTGTGGTCGGGCGTTATCCTGCTGGTAAATGGTATTTGGCACCCCCTGAAGGAAGGGTAGTGCCACCGGCAGCAGCACGTTATACACGTATCGTTCGGTCGTCATAGTGCCCTCAATATGGACCAGAGGTGACCTGCTATCGTAGGCCATGGCGCCCCAAACCATGATGCCGCATTGTCGCGCGGTGTGGCGTTACACAGATGCGGCCGGATTGGACCTGTCACCACTTCGGCGAACACGACGTAGACCCGTACACGGCGACTGCCATTGCTAAAACAGAAGCTTGACTCGTCTGAGAACACGACCCTGTGCCAGTCCACGTGGCTCTATCCCGACACCATTGCAAACGGAAGTGTCTGTGCTGTTGGGTCAATGGCAGTCTTCTTAGCGGGCGCCATGCGTGCCGGTTGCCTGCGACCAATCGGCGGATAATGGTCCTGGTCGATATGGGATCATCAAGGGTGTCCTCCACATGCTGCAAATGGGCGACGGAAATGATCTGCGGGGCCGCTAACGCTTGTCGGCGGATGCGTCGGTCCACGCGCGCTGACGTCGCTCTGGCTGTACCGGCATCCCTCAAACGTGCCACATTCCCTTGTTCCAATCATTGTCGTTATAGCCGGTGCAGCGTGGATGCGTGTAGGTTGCTGTATGCTGAGATTTGACGTATGGACCAACCTGCTCTCCTGAGTCCGATCACCGTACCCCTCGTGAAATCGTCTGTCTGCTGGAACTGCCTCGGTTGGCGGACGGCCTGGCATTCTTTGCTACTACACGTTTCCTCTGAGACAAAAAAACATTACAAAATGAGTTCTCTGGCAGACAGAACGGCGCGACTATTGCCATTCTGAAGGTTCCTTCCCTTATATCTCACTCAACGTGCAAGACGCAGTTTTCATATATTTCTGCTCAACCTTCTTGGTGTCTCATTTTCACTGTCACATAGTATATGTCGTTCTGTTTGCTTTCTTCTTATTTCTACATTTTTCAGTCTTTTCTTGAACTTTTTTTTTGGTAGTATTTGTTTACGATGTCAGTCCATTTAGCTTCCAAAATAATTTTCGGTTCCACTATAATGTTTCGTATTTGTTTATAATCTGTTATTTTTACCTCTGGTCTGATCAACTTATGTAGCTTCCTAATACCGATTTGTAGATAATACTATATATACCATTATACCTATATATACCATTTTTAATTAAATAGAGCTCCTATGTTCGTAGTTTTACTCACTGTACTAGTGCTTTTATTCTTTTGTTAGACATTCATTTTCTTCTTTGGTATTTTATCGTTTATTAATTGTGTCCCACCTTTTGTTCCTTCCTCTTGAATTTTTTACCTCTCTTCTCTTCTCTCGCTGTTGGCAACGGCTTTTCTTTGCTTCAGTCATATTTGCTGATCTTTCAACAATCGCTGTATGATGGTTACGCCCCTTTTGTCCAGAAGAGTGTTGCTTTTGCTTTCGAAACCAGTCGATACTATTAGCTTTGTGTTGCATGTTGCTTTTTCTAGTTTCATGCAATAGGTTGCAAAAAATAGACAGTTATTTTTTCATTGAAATATTCATACAAAAATTCTCTTTCTGTCGGGAAATCAATTATTTCAAAAAATCCTACCTATCGTATATTGTTGCTGATATTTAACTAAACTATTTACACATAAAAATTTCCATTCAAGTCCCCGCATTATGTTTAAATTCAGAATATCTGAAAAGATTTGAAATAGCTGAAAATAAGATTTTTCTCTTTTGCTTGACAAAATTGACGATCGTTGAGAAAGAACAAAAGTATGAATTTTTTATTTTGCATTTAAGAAATATCGATCTCAACAAACATTGGTGGATAAGATGGATTGCTATACAGAGCCTCAGTCTTTTACTTTACAGATTGCTACGATCTGTATAGATAAATCTGCACAGCAGTTTATCTATACATATATTCTTAGTGTTTAGACGTGATAGAGACAATTTTGGTTATAACAGAGCTACTTTGAAACATGCCAAAACATTTAAAAAAGAGGAAACATTTACTAGAGGAAGCAACAAATAAAAGTGTAAATTTATATTTATAGCTATCTAATTTTTTTTATCTTTTGTATTATTTAGTGAATATAAATAAAAATGTTTAAAGTATATTTGTGGAATGTACTTTATAGTAATATTTTTAACTGGTCTTTTCGTTTGGAAACCAGTATGGAAATTTTGAAGCTATATTGTTTGACATGTGTGATACTTATACAAGAAAAATAATTTTAAAATAAAATTTTGTTACATTAAAATACAATGAAGAATGGTAAAGGAGCAACTACTTCCTAGTAAAGTATTTCTATTCAAATTTTAAGTTTTTATATAAAATTTTACAAGAAAGATCAATCATGCATAAAACATTGATTATGAAACACTTTCCAACTGCAAGGCAATTTTATTTAAACATCTCTAAAATGCGATACATTCAGCGGTAATATTTTAAAAATTATCACAATACTACATTAATTTATTATATTTGAAAACTTAAATCATCATCGAATAAAATGAACTTTATTCAAATGACGTCATCGAAATATAAATCTCCTGAATCTCTATGTAAAAGCAGCAAATATCTCATTCATACATTTTTATTTCATTCACCACAGTACTTAAAAACTTAAAACCAAGGAGGTAAAAGTAATTTATCTCTATGCGCAAAACTTCAGCGAAAAAGTCTGCTATAATATCGTCTGTAAAATCAAAGAATGTTTCATTCATATCAGTTATATTGCAGACTCCAGAGCTAAATAATTTTGCGTTAAAGAAATTCAGCAAGTCTTATACAACTCATCCTACATCTTACTGTTTTTGCATTCTGCATACATGAAAATTAGGCTTCGTTGTAGAAATAATCAAAGTTTGATGATCATTTAAACTTAAATATATTGTAATTGCGTTGTTTCAAAATATAGATGCACAGAAATTAAGCAAAAATAAAGCGATTTTAGGACGAATACAAAAACTAAACATAAATTAAAAATAACTTTAAAAGTCAGGATTTTGACACAAGATGGATGGTACTGATCATTTAAACTGAAATATGTTGTAATTTCGTTGTTTCAGGTTATAGGTGCATAGAAATTAAGCAAAAATAAAGCGGTTTTAGGACGGATACAACACTAAATATAAATTAAAAATAACTTTTAAAATCACGATTTTGACACAAAATGGATGCCATGTTTTATTTTGAAGTGTATCACGTGATCATTTCATATAGTATGGGTGTAATTATTATTTTAATTTTTATTTCAAAAAGTACCGAATAAAGTTTGCTGAAATTTTTTTCAAATTTTTTATGGGATAATTTGAATATTCCTTAAAACTTTCGAAGTAATGTGTGAATTTTATATTCGCTTAAAAATATTTGAAAAATTAGGACCCATAGGGTTCAATGTATTTTATTTTTTCAACCCGGGTTCAGTCCAAAACTAATTGGGTTACATTATTCATTTATATTCCCATATGCCCCACAGACAGTCTGAACAGCATACTAAAATTTCATTTTGATAAAGTCATTTTTAAGGCAGTTATAGTGCGAACGGACAGACAGACAGAATGAACAAAGTCATAAACACTTTTCAACTATGTTGTAAAATGTTAAAAAGTTAAAAAATTGCTTTTAACTTTTTAAAATAAATTGCTTGTAATTTTATTTGTTTTATATTGAACAAACTCATCTATACAGAAATATAATATATATGTGTAAAATCTGATAAATGTGATAAAACACTTCATATAGATAAAAAATAAAACATTCTGTTCATGACCCGTTTACAAAAGAAAGGTACAATTGAAAAGTATTTTCAACACATTGACATGTACTGCATTTTTCATACCATACTTTTCTTTATGGCTTGTATTGAAAAGTGGCAAATGAATCATATACCAGGAACACCTGCTATCGTCTAAAATGGTTTTATATCCATCTGCTGCAATACGATCGTACACATAAATGTTTAATGGCAAAATATGTACTGAAGTAGGTTCAAACATTTTTTTAAAGACATATGATGAACAGGACTATATTTTAAAAGGAATTTCCTGTTATTGAAATATGTTTCATACGCTGGCGTAATGGATAAAATGATAGTACAGTTGCATTTCATATATTTATATGGTTAACGCGATGATTCATATAGTTAATTCTTTATGCTAAAAAATATATGTGGTCAGTACATAACTTAATATGACCACTCTAATGAAGTTAATTCTAATAAATATAAAAAATTATCTCTCTCTCTCTCTCTCTCTGTATATATATATATATATATAAATATATCTTGCAAAAGAGTGTATAAATATATATACACTCTTTTGCAAGAAAAACGAAGCATTCCTAAAAAATAATCCGATCATCCCGAAATTTCGCATGCAAATTCCTTTATACCAAGTATGCAAATGATTAAATTTGCAAGACCAATGAGTGTTAACTTCGGGCATAGCGCGCGTTTCTACTGCGCAACTAGTATCCTATAAAACAGGTTAAAAATGTGAACGGTTTATCTTTTCTCGTTATCGGCGTTGCAGTTCCGTGGAGACATAACCAATAATGTCGTTAGGACGTTGTCGAAGACCTAATAAGAAATTAGACGTGTTCGAACGTGGTCGTATAATCGGACTGCGTGAAACTGGATGGTCATACCGAGCAAAAGGCCGCCACCTGCAACGAACGGACACTGCTGTGCAAAGGTGATGGCAGCAATGGTTGCTGCAAGGAACTCATAGGCGGAATGAAGGCTCTGGAAGGCCAAGGTGCACGAATGCCAGACAAGATTGGATGATTGTGCGACAGGCCCGAACTGGTCCAACGGCATCAGTGTCCGCCATTAAACGTGCTACAGCCTCTTCCACCCTTGGTACCTCCCACCATCTCACGGCGCTTGGTTGAGGTGGGGTTACTCTCTTGGCGACCTTTAAGACGTCTTCGCATAACCCCACAACATCGACAGAGTCGTTTGGAGAGGTGTCTTAGCCGAGCATCATGGCTGCCAGCTGACTATCATCGCATAGTGTTCAGCGATGAATCACGCTTCAGTCTTTCAGCAGATGACCAGCGGGTACGTATGTGGAGGCGCCAGAGCCAGCGGTTTCAAACAGCCTTTGTTTTACACAGGCAGTAAGATAATGCCACGCTACATACGATCGCATAACTGTGGACCGCCTCCGTGCTGCTGATATTGTTCCTTGACCAGCAAGGTCACCAGACCGCACAGTGCTCAGCGATGAATCACGCTTCAGTCTTTCAACAGATGACCAGCGGGTGCGCATGTGGAGGCACCAGGGCCAGCGGTCTCAAACAACCTTTGTTTTACACAGGCACACATCCATTACCCATGGTATAACGGTGTGGGTTGCTATCTCTTACGACAGCAGGTCGCCCCTAGTCATCCTGCGTACAATTTTAACAGCTCAAAGATATGAAATCCTGCAGTCGTTTGCGTTACACATCACGGCACGACGTTCTGGCCACATTTCCCAGTAAGATAATGCCATGCTAGATACGGATCGCATATCTGTGGACTGCATCCGTGCTGCTGATACTGTTCCTTGGCCAGCAAGGTCACCAGACCTTTCGCCAATTGAGCATGTATGGGACATGCTAGGCCGCCAGATTCGGGTACCCCGAAATGTGGCATGTCTGGAGCAACAATTGAGGAATACCTGGCAGAATGTATCGCAGGATGACATTAGGAAACTTTATCACTCCTTACCTAGACTATGCAAACATGCATTGCCGCCAAAGGGGGTTTCACCAATTACTGATTTGAAAATTCAATGTGGAATTGCTAACCATTGATGGGTCCTGCGGCCTTGATTTTGTAATTATTTCATTACCTGTATATGATTTGTAGGCATATTTAATTTCAATAAAAACAGTCACTTTCTTCATAGTGCTTCGTTTTTCTTTGCAAAAGAGTGTATATATAATTTTTTTTTCTCGTGAATTGAACTTGCTAAATCCCCAAGAATGACAAATAGATACGTCGTTCAATTGTGTTTATAGAGAAGCGACTAATTTAACTCCTTGTCTGCCAACTAAGAGGTCATTATGTACATGTCTGATGGAATTTTCATTTACTTTGGCAGTAAACGTCTTAATAATACATTTGTTATTTTATTTTGCGTTTCTGATAACTTTATTCCAATTCCTGTACTATTTTGAATAAATAACTAAAAATATTGTCATTCATCGTCACAGCATGAATGACGTATAAAATAATTGTTCATTTAACACTGTCCAAATTTCAGTATAATTTTCTTCAAAAATCATTCGAAATTTGTGTCTTTTTGAATCTTTGATCCCATTTAAAATGAACAAGTTCTTTTTAAATGGGATCTAAAACTCGTTGATTGAAATAATCATAGTAAATGCTATTCGAATTCGAAATGCTTGATTCGTTCTTGAGATATCGTCACCACAGACTCTTAATCACTTAAGTGCATTGTAGAGGCATTGCGTGAAAACTTTTGAATCGAATTTAGAGAGATGTCAAACATATAAATTCGTCAAAAACTTGAATTCTAAATTTTGACGCCCGTCATAATAATTTTCCGTATATATTATATTACACATGTATGTAAGTAGTACGTTTGTTCAGAAGAAACCCATTATTGGAGTCATCTTGCTTCTGCATTCTTCCATATACTAAAAATTAACAAGATGCCAAGAGGTTAGTACATAAATTCGATTAGAATCAGTATTATCGAGATTGCAATAGTTACTAAATTGTGTCAGGTAATCCCATGAAATTCCTTACATGACAGCAGTAGTGCAGTTAGTAACATTCTTAGGCGCAATGTAAAGTTTCGTGGCCAGTTGATTTGAGCTCAAAATAATTCTATTCGAGAATGATTTGTAATTTGGGTAGATAGGCTTTGGAATTGTCTATTGAAATGCCTTTGTCCATTGGCTATATCGTTATTGACCGACATTTTTGTGAGAAGTAATTAGACGTTTATGTGATAAAATAATAACCTAAAACGTAAAAGTTAGTTACTTCGCACAAGATTGGTATTTAATTCCAAACAACTATATGAGGAACAAAAAACAGATGAATGTATAACGATTTAACATGGACTGGGATATAGTCGTTATAGCAGTAGAGATGTGTTTCATGGAATGTTTTATAATTAAAATTCATCGAATTTAATTTATTTAATAAAACTGAGAAAATCCAACACATGTTGTCTCCTAGTTTCCTATAGATTACATGGCTAGATGGGTATAATCTGACCTCAATCCCGATTTTAATATCTGTGGTACGATTTTTCGAAATTCAGTAGTCATCTTCTTCCTCAACTGAACATTTACTTTTAATATTTCTCATAATAATATTACTTTAATACTACTTTAAATATTTCTTAAGTTTTTATTGAAATTGTAAGAAATATTTGGTGCATATGTTGCACTGTAGAAAAATGTGCACACATCTGTTCTGTAGGCAGAAAAATTACAGCTATTCAGTAAGAAATAGAAATTTTGGTTATTAATTAAAGAATAAAACATTTTTCGGTCCCTGTTTGCACTTCTTGGATTTAAATAAATTATACGAGCATAGATGCAATTTAATTTAGATTCAAATTCATTACGAGAACTATGTTAACCATTCTGCCACAAACAATCTTTGTAAATCGCTGGACTTCTTTTACATGTAGATTGTGACTCTCGAAAATTTAAGTAAGACTTCTTCAGGGCGGGGAAAATCAAGTTCGTTTAATGAAAATCCAAACATAACGGAAGTGAGACTCCTCCAATAGTGGTGCATTAATTGATACGGGTAGAGTAAGGATGGTGCGTTACACTTTCTGTTACGCCCGCCAGATAGTCAGTGGAGGGAGTGGCTACTGATCTCCTCATCCCCACTCTTTGCAGAGAGTGAAGCGAGAGCGTTACATATTTCCCTTATGCTCCCAGTTGTTTGCTGTGGATCGTGTGAGTCTATCTTGTTTCATAATTTGTTATATAGAATTTTAATGCATTATTATTATTTTCAATATTATTTATTATTTATATTTTATTCGTTTTTATTAATTATTAAATATAATAATTATGCCGAATCTAGTTCGGAACACCTAAGGGCATGTTTTCTAGACATTCAGAATAGTTAAAATAGATGAATTATGCATGTTATTTCAGATATCATAAACCATTAATTTCATTTTTAAATTGCAGGCAAATAGCTACTTCCTGATAGAATATTATTTTCATTTCCGTTTTATTTTACATGGAATTAATTACTTTAATTTTAATGTTGTTTCTTCTCACATACTATATTATGTATCATATCATGTTTTTCATTATGTAATTTAAATACTTTTTTCACATTTTTAGAACAAGTTTAAAGAGATATAATTAATGCATGAAGTAACAATATTTATTTTTAAAATGTTTTATATCCGCTGGCCCTTTCTCTGGACTATCATTTTACACTTTAATGATTCAAGATAGAGATTTTGCTAAAGTTATGAGTGGTATTTTATTCTCCTCTTTTGTCTTGGTTTTTGATCTACTGTTTTAGGTCTGCATTTAGAAAGGTCTCTTTGTAACAATCCAGAAGTACAATAATCCATTGGTTTGCCATCAGGGGATTTGGAAGGAATATGAATAAAGGATACAGCTTTAATATTTGTATATTTTGTCTTTTTTTTTTTCAAGAAATTTAGCTGCATATTTTGATGTGTGATTGGTAGCTTTATCCTGATGAAGTTCTACTCTAGTTGAACTTTGTTGATAAAGGTATAGTTTCCGGCCTTTAAATAAAGAAGTTTATTATCATGGTAATATGTTAAATTGATTTTGTCAGTTTTTCGACTTTTCTTAACTTTTATTTACCATTGTACTATAATCCAGCAAAAATCATGAATTTTTTACTAAACTTTTATTTTGAATCTTCGAACCAAGTTTTCAGGTCTTTTTTACTGCTTTTGTAAGTAGTAATCAATAGTAAATCGATTTTTTTTTGCTACAGTCATTTAAATTGATCCATGTATCATCAATTGTAACAATATATTTCCATCTACTGGCTAAATGATTTTCCTAGAGGATTTTGCAGCGTGTTCTGCGATCTGCTACATGTCTATACAAAAGGCGATGAACATAAGGCATTTTAGTTTTTTAAGATGTATATCTTTATTAATTATCTTGTTTACAGTCGCAACAGGGGTATTTAAAGACACTGCAGTTGCTCTTTGAGTTGGTGGATTTTCGTTTCAGGTAAAATACTTCATTTTTAAAATAGTCGTAAATGCACACATCTTCTTTGTGTATTCATTCGTTATTCTTTTTACTGTTAAAAACAATGCTTGACGCTTTTTATCTTTATTATGAATAATATTGCTTACTTCGCATTTAGAAATGCGAATCATATGATTTCCACAGCGTTTTTCAATTACAGAATAAGTGTATTTTTCTTCGGAATCAGAAAAAAGTTTGCCTTCATTTCAATGTTTGTTTGCATTGGGCATGACAGACAAATTTAACTACAGCAACCGATACTTTAGCTTCTATAGAATGAGCTGTTGCTAAAAAATTTTTGAATTCATTGAAGTTTTGTTATTTTTTGCAATAAAATCATTCTAAAAATATGTAAACAGCCTTTGTATGTATTATACATTTAATTGTGTATTATATATTTTAAACACTGAAATGTCAAATTTGCTAAAATACAATATATAAGTACATTTACCACTATATGATAGTTAAACTCTTTCATTGATAACTCTATTTTTCTTATATCGTTCTAAGAAGTTTCATTTCTAGCACACTCAAATATTTTATTTTAAGAATTTTCATTTTACAAAACGCTTTGTGCTCTCTAAAAAATGTGCAACTAACTTTTCTTTTTCGGTAAATAAATTTTAAGGAACTTGCTTCCAGTACAGAAATTTATTTAAGGGTTTGACTATTAGGTAACTTTAAAGGATTCGTGCATAACCTTGTGTTAAAATTTTAATATCTGCAATAAAAAATTATAAATATGTCTTAACATTACAGAAATTTCCACATAAATGAGCTGATTACTTGCGCATGTGTTATACGAGCGATATGCCTTCTTTTAATAGCTTGTGTTAATCGTGTTCTTTGCATCTAGTGTGCACAAAGAAACACTCGTTTAGTAAATGACTTCCAATATCTGATCCAATTTAAACAACGACGTCTAAGTCTATTATTAGAACTTTCATTGTTGCTGTTTGAATGAAATTGAATTTCTACAAAATATTTACTGCAAATGGCGTAAAAAATTTCATTTTATGGGTGGCGAATTCTATGCATGTTGTTAGAAAACGTAATAACATTTAACCACAATAAATGATAATACAGCCGGATGATTCATTTTAGTACAAAATAAAACAATAAGTTTGGAGTTTAAGGACAATATTTCCTTTATTATGTTTATTATGGAGAATTTCTACTTTAATGGGAAAATTATTGTATTGCAGAAAATTATCGAATTCGATATTTTGACGAAATATTACGATTTTTTATT
The DNA here is from genome assembly GCA_951213105.1 of Amaurobius ferox. Taxonomy (NCBI): domain Eukaryota; kingdom Metazoa; phylum Arthropoda; class Arachnida; order Araneae; family Amaurobiidae; genus Amaurobius; species Amaurobius ferox. The sequence continues at coordinate 35,339,462 of OX578135.1, read as the reverse complement.
TTCTGAGGACGTATAGGTTAAATTTAACCGTTTAAATGGATGGCCGTTTGTTTTTGCATGGATTAAGTGCGGACAAAATACAGAAAATCGAACTTCCTTATTGCAATGTAATTCTTAGTTTCTCATTTTATAGTGTAAAAAAAGTGTATTGTTTTCTCGAAACTTTTTAAGTTCGATATATTGATAAAAACACGCATTTTAAGACTTCCCGAACACATTTTAAATAATTTTAGAAATATGTTCACTTTAATATTCTGCTAGGAAAATAATAGGGCAAGGTTATGACACCAGACTTCCATGTGAAGGGTCTGTTCACAAAAAAAAAGAAGCTATGAACTTAAGCTCATCTACTTTCGTGCATTTTAGATATTATAAATGCTAATGCTGGTGAATATTGGGTCTCGCTGCTTTCAGACAAGCGAAAATCTACACTATCTAATAACAACCCACTTCAAGAATTAACCGACATTTAATTTAATAGGTCATTTTGATATATTCTCTATTACTAATTCATTATTAATTCAAGTTGGCGTTAGTTAGCTCATTACTAATTCATATCCAGTGTCACAATACAAAATTTGTATTACTTTTCTGTTTTTTAGTTATCTATTCAATTTTAATTTTTTCTTTGCTGGTAACAGGTTAATTACATCGATGAATTATAATCATTTGGCTGATCTGTGTTAACATATGGCAATTGAACAATCTTTGCACCCATAACGTTATTCAAACTACTACTTTCCATCATTGACATTACTATTATCTATGTTCCTTGAGTTATCAATGTTTTCTAAAGGAATAGCTGTTATGGTAAACTGCAAGGAATATTTCGAATTCTATTCATGGGAATTAATAGAAATTCCATTAGTTTTTAGTTTTTTTATTCCAATGTTACCCACGCAGAATTTAATGAAATTTCAGTACAGCCGTTCTCCCATGATGAAAAGACAAACCTATACACATACATAAATACATATTTTTAATTTTATTTATATAGCTTTATGGTACAAATGTTTAATTTATTGTGTAAATTCAGTCAAATATATTGTATTTTAATGCTGTTACTTATTAGAATAAATTGAACACAAAAGTTTGGTGTCCCACGGATTTATAGTAAAGTAAAACGTTTAAGAACGACTGCAGTAATGTATTAACGCTAAAATACATTAATTCCTCCAAATCATTCCTATACAACCAATGAGGACGGATCCGATTACTGTGTTTGAGTTGACTGGTGGATATGATTTTCTACTTAACGGTAACGATCGATTTGGTTTTCATGACAGACTCCTGGGTGCAAACTAACATCGTGAATGTGAGTTGTGTCTTCTAGATTGACTGAACTGCAGTAGGATTCCTTTTGGATAGTTACAGAAACACGATAGAACTATTAACTCTTCAATAACTTTTTCTTCTAAATGTCTGAAGTTTAAGCCTCCACTCTATCTTCTCATATATTCATATTCCTGATTGTTCAAGTCAACTGCCAATAATAAAACAAAAATATTTTTTGCGCTTTTACCGCTAGTTAATGTTCGCTAGTTAATTTTTTTTAAGTTAGCGTAAAATATATTAATTTAGTTTTCAAGTTGACAACAGATTTTTTTCCCGCTATGGAAATGGATGCATTTAAAGAATTTCTGTTATATATTAAAAGCCATTGTCACCCATAGTGTAGTTGAATTTATCCTTTTTACTTTCCTTATATACATAATGTATAAGGAAAGTATTGTGACAGGGTCGAAAATTCGAATACGAGTTTTCGACGGGAGAGCTCGTTTCAAGCATCCCTGATCACGAATCGAACATTTTAGAAGTGATGTCTGTGTGTGTGTGTGTGTGTGTGTCAGCGAGTCTGTGGAGACGATATCTCACGAACGAATGGAGCGATTCGAATGAACTTTGGTACAAAAATCACAATCCGTGAATACTGGAAGTCTATTGTTTTAAAACGCAATAGAATGTTCAGAACCCCCTTAAATTTTCGAGCGAAATTTTGAAAAAATCATCAAAAAATCCAAACCTTTAATAAAGTTACGCAAATAGGATTATAGAATTATTCTTATGGAATTTTTTCTTAGGAAGCGATTGACATAAACTTTAGAACGCTAGCATGAACCGTTCTCGAGATATTGCACATTTTTCAAATAAATGTATCAAAAAATTCCCTAATTTAAAAAATATATATATTAACTTTTAAGAAACATGTTCACTTTTCATATGTAATATCATGCGATAAATATGGTGACATCATTCTCGTGGATCTAACTCGTTCCATTCACGAAAGCAAATACTTTAAGTAATACTTTTCTATTAAAACGCCAATAGTCATTTATTAGCTGTCAGAATAACTTATTTCTCCGTCCATAACGTTTGGCGAGATTTTGGCGACGAATTTAACGGAATGTCGCCAACTTGGCGACATTTTTAAATGTTGTCAAGTTAACGAAAATCTCGCCAAATGGATAAAAATGACGCTAAATCAATGAAAATAACGAGTAATTGATGAAAATTCAATATCTTGGAAAGAATATAAGTATCTACTATAAGAATAACATTTTTTTTAACTGTAAAAGTAGTACATTCATTGCATTATAGAAGGAAAGTCATGTGCTGCTCACATCAGATTTTACCATATGTATAGCGTGATAAAAATGTCACACATGTGAAATATAAAAATTAATAATGTACAAATAAATTTAAGTAGTTAGCATTTTTTCCAGTTTGATAGCATTAATATACTCTTAAAACTGTATCATAAATATCTTCTGCTGTTTTTAATACGTCAAGAAATCACTATAGATAGCCTTGTGACACGTCTCGTTTTGATGGGAATTGTCCCGGTTTAAAGGTAAGTTCCGAAGTCGCACCGGCTTGTGATTTTGTCCCTGTTTGAAATTTATCTTTTGGAATAAAGTTTTGGTGGGAAAGAACGATTATAATGACTAAGTGAACGTGAGTGCAAGTGAAATAGCTTCATTTGATTCAGAAAAATGAAGCACTTGAAAATACTGTTATGAACATAAATGAATAGTTTGTTGTATTGGTGACTAGCAGCATACCCGTTCTTCGTACGGAGTATATAATATAAATAAACTTAAATTTCACAATCGTGCAAATTCCTATAGTATACTAAATTGAATTTTTAATCAAAATATTCTGTTAAAATATTTAACATAATGCTCCTAAAAAGAAGTTAAGGAATGGCTGTTCTCGTTATTCAAAATTATCTTCACGGGTAGATCTGAAGAATAAAATATCCTGGCCTTTTTGAAAGCAAATTTATAAAAAGTATGGAATTGAATCAATATATGCAAAATAATAGCGTATTGTATGGGACCCGTACTACTTATATACGCGAATATTAGAAGATATAACCTGTATTAGTAGATTACATATATAAATTGAAAATATCAATAAATCCGTAATCTTTAAATCAGTAGGCAATAATTAATTCCAATATGTGCCCAAATGAAAGTGCTAAAATTATATGGGAAGATAAACCCGTACTACTTATAATGTCATAGATTAGAAGATATGTCCTAGTGTTAGTAAAAGATTACCCGTATTATAATATGTAGTCTGAAAATTTTTTACCAATATATAACAGATTACTTAATAAATTTAAAATATCAATAATCCCTGCCATCTTCATACCGGAAGGTTTGATTCCAATATATGCCAATATACATGTACTACTTATATTCTCTTAGATTAGAAGATATACCCGTGCATTTGTAGAAGATTACTCGTACAACGTACAATATATGGGTTTCAACAATTTTTGCCGGAATAAAACAATGCCATAAGAAATTGAACATATCAATAATCTCTGAATCAATAATTCCCGAAAACTTCAATAATAATAATGTTTAAACATGAAGATCGTAATTGATATTATCCAGTCAAAAATACGATGGCAATGAAATTTATTTTATATACATATCTTCATCATTAAAATCGGAAAAGATTTAATAAAAATCTTCTTCCTCATAAACACATTAAATTTAAATCCGTTGTTAAGCGACATGTTATGATTTGCTGCAAATAAATTGCTGGTCAAAATATCGTCTGAATATCTCTAATGAAAGTTTGGCGACATTTTAAAAAATCGCCAAATTTATCGCCAAGTGGGACTGTAGAACTGACAGTCCCACTTGGCGATAAATTGACGGACCATCATCAAAATATTATCCCCTAAAAAAACACAATTTCGTTTATTTAGGGCAATTTATCAATTTCAAAATATTTTTATGGATTTATAAATATTTTTATCAATTTGGTGACATTTTAAAAAATCGCCAAATTTATCGCCAAGTGGGACTGTAGAACTGACAGTCCCACTTGGCGATAAATTGACGAACCATCATCAAAATATCATCCCCTAAAAAAACACAATTTCGTTTATTTAGGGCAATTTATCAATTTCAAAATATGTTTATGGATTTATAAATATTTTTATCAATTTGGTGACATTTTAAAAATTCGCTAAATATGTTACTGAGTTGGGCAGTTGGACTGACAGACAAATGCTAACGAAACACCATTTCAGTACTTTCTTTTAACAAAACAAAATAAATTTCATTGATTTACGTCATTTTTATCAATTTGGGGACATTTCAATCATTTTGGTAACTTTTATGAAATTTGCCAAGTTAGCGATATCCAGCCAAATTCGTAGCTCTAAATTCGCAGATCTGAATAAAATATCGTGATCAAGTTTGTATATACTAAATGAAAACACTAAAATATTGTTAGAAGATATACCCATTTTACTCTTTTTCTGTTTAAACAATTGGATAAATGAATTTATTGGGTAAACAAAATATGAGTTTATTAGCTAAACACAATATATAAGCTTAAAACCTCTTTGCTAAAATAAATGAAAGTGGTGTATTCAGTTCGCAATTAATATAATTTAAAAAAAATCAAACCGTTCATTTATAAGATATATTTTAATACCCATTTATTTAATATTCAAATCGAAAAAATAATAATAATCATTAGCAAACATATTTAATTTCATTCCTTGGCCGAGCAACACGATATAAAATAGAATGTTCCTCATAAAATGCGAAATTAAATAACCATTTAATATCTTTATACTTCTAATCGTTGAGTAAAAGCTTGTGAAATAAAAACATGGAGGTAGATTTTTCCATTTAAATTCATGTTTCAAACAATTCATGCTTTCAGATAGTGACTATTTAATGCAAAATTCCTGCATCAAACTCAAAAATAAAGTTTTAATTCCCTTTGACGTTTTAAACAAACGATTTTTATCCTTTGCGTTTGGATAAACCACGGAGTTGGAGAGTAGAACTCCTATAAAAAAAGTTCCGTTTTTCATTAATATCTCGACAACCCCTGGCCTTAGAAACTCGAAACTTGGACAAATATTATGGGGAGCTATTTCAAGGCCACCCACAAAATTTCATTAAATTCGGTTCAGCCGTTCTCTCGTGATGATGAGATAAACGAAAGTTTTGTTTTTTACTAATATCTCGATAACCACTGGTCGTAGAAATTTCAAACATAGACTAAATTTTAAGTGGGGCTATTTCTAGGCTACCCACAAAATTTCATCAAATTCGGTTTAGCCGTTCTCCCGTGATGATGGGACAGACAGACAGACAGACAGACAGACAGACAGACAGACAGACAGACAGACAGATTTTCAATTTTATTTATATAGATCTATACAGTTAACATATAGTATTTTACTATTCTATTTTTATGCAAACATTTTATTTTTTACTAGCAGCATACCCGTTCTTCGTACGGAGTATATAATATAAAGAAACTTGAAATTCATAATCATGCCCAAATTCTTATAGTATACTAAATGACATGTTTAATCAAAATATTCTGTTAAAATATTTAATATAATGCTCCTAAAAAGAAGTTTAAGAATCTCTGTTCTCGCTATATAAAATTATCTTCATGGACATATCTGAAGAATAAAACATCTTGGACCCCTTATGTAAGCAAATATAAAAAAAAATATGGAATTGAATCAATATATGCAAAATAAAAGCGTTAAAATTGTATGGGACCCGTACTAATTATATACGCGAATATTAGAAAATATAACCTGTATTAGTAGATTACATGTATAAATGGAAAATACCAATAAACCCGTAATCTTTAAATCTGAAGACAGTCATTTATTCCAATATATGTCAAAATTAAAGTGCTAAAATTATATTGGAAGATATACACGTACTACTTATAATGTCCGATTATTAGTAGAATATTACCCGTTTTGCAATATGAGTCTCAAATGTTTTTTGGTAAAATACAACAGACGACGTAATAAATTGAATATATAATTAATCCCCTTAATCTTCATACCAGAAGACTGTACTTGATTCCAATATATATGCCAATATATGTCAAAATATATGCCAATATACCTGTACTACTTATATTCTCGTAGGTTAGAAGATATACCCGTGCATTCCTAGAAGATTACTCGTACAACGTACAATATGCGTGTGTCAGCAATATTTGCCGCAATAAAACAATGGCGTAATAACTTAAAAATATCAATAATCCCTGAATCAATAATTCCGGAAAATATCAATAATAATAATGTTTAAACCTGAAGAGTATAATTGATATTATCCAGTCCAAAATGAAATGGTAATGAAATTTATTTTATATACATATCTTCATTATTCAAATCGGAAAGGATTTAATAAAAATCGTCTGCCGCATAAACACATTGGATTTAAATCCGTTGCTAAGCGACATGATATCATTTGCTTCAAATAAATTGGTAGAAAAAATATCGTCTAAATAGTTATATTTCTATGAAACATTTGGCGACAGTTTCGTCAAATAAGCGACATTTTAAAAAATCGCCAAATTTATCGCCAAGTGGGACTGTAGAACTGACAGTTCCACTTTGCGACAAATTGACGAAATATCATCACAATACTATCCCCTAACAAAAAACAATTAATATCATTTATGTAGCGCAATTTTATCAAATTCAAGATATTTTTATAGATTTGAAAACATTTTTATCAATTTGGTGACATTTTAAAAATTCGCTAAATGTATTACTAAGTAGGATGGTTGGTCTGACAGATAAATGCTAACCAAACATCATTTCAGTGCTCTCTTCTAACAAAACAAAAAAAAAAAATTCATTGATATGTAGAAGACCCAAGCCACACGACCAACCCGAAGGTTTATGGCAGCTATTTGTGTGTCGTTTATATCAATTTGGCGACATTTCCGTCAATTTGGCAAAGTTTAAGAAAAGTTGTCAAATTAGCGATATCCCTCCAAATTCGTAGCTTTGAATTTGCAGATCTGAATGAAACATTCTTATCCCGTTTCAATATACTAAATGAAAACACTACAATTGTATTAGAAGATATACCCGCTCTACTCTTTTTCTGTTTCAACAACCGGCTATATGAATTTATTGGCTAAACACAATATATGAGTTTAGTAGCTAAATACGATATAAGCTTGAAAACTCTTTGCCAAAATAAATGAAATTGATGCACGCAGTCAGAAACTAATATAATTAAAAGAAAAATCAAACCGTCCATTCATAAGATATACTTTTATATCCATTTATCCATTTATTTATTATTTAAATCGAAAAAAAATAATAAAAACATTAACAAACACATTTAATTTAATTGCGATGCCGAGCAACATGATATATCCTCCTAAAATGTTAAAATTTATGAACCACTAACAGCACACCCGTTATTCGTACGGAGTGTATAATTTAAAGAAACTTATAGTTCGCAATCATGTGCAAATTCTGTTAAAGTATTAAATTTATTGCTCCTAAAGAGAAGTTTAAGAATATATGTTCTCACTATGCAAAATTATCTTCACGATCAGATCTGAAGAATAAAACATCCTGCCCCCTTTTGTAAGCAAATTTACAGAAGAAAAAATAGGAAATGAATGAATATATGCAACCCCGTACTAATTATATTGTCGCAGATCAGAAAATATGCCAATGTGTTAGTAGAAGATTACCCGTATTACAATATGCGTCTCAAAAATATTTGCCAAAATAAAAGAGATGACGTAATAAATTGAAAACATCAATAATATCCGTACTCTTTATACCAGAAGGTCGTAATTGATTCCAATATATGCCAATATATATCAAAACATATGTCAATATACCTGTACTACTTATATTCTCGTAGATTAAAAGATATACACGTGTATTTGTAGAAGATTCGTACAACATACAATATATGAGTTTAAACAATTTTTGTCATAATAAAATAAATGCATAATAACTTGAAAATATCAATAATCCTTGAATCAATAATAACCGAAAATATAAATAATAATAATTTTTATACCTGAAGACCGTAATTGATATTATCCAGTCAAAAATGCTATAAGAAAAATCAAATCGTTCTTTTCTAAAATATATTTTTATATCCATTTATTTATTATTCAAATCGAAAAAATAATTATTAAAATTAAAGACAGATTTAATTTAATTGCGTTTCTGAGTAACATGATATAAGATAGAATCTTATAACATGTTAAATATGTCATGTCTTATAACATAAACTGCGAAATTAAATAACGATTTTGATTTCTCTATACTTCTCATTGTTCCGTAAAAGCTTGTTTTAAATAAACCATGAACCATGGAGATAGATTTCCCCTTTAAATCATGTTTCAAACAATTCATTTTTTCAGAAAGTGACTAATTAACGCAAAAAATCTCCCATCAATCTCAGAGATTAAATTTTAATTCACTTTCAAACGATTTTCAAGCTTTTCGTTTGGATAAACCACGGAGTTAAGGAGTAGAACTCCTAGGAAAAAGTTCCGTTTTTCATTAATATGTCGACAACCCCAGGTCTTAGAAACTCAAAACTTGGACAAAATTTATGGGGGGATATTTCAAGGCTATTCACCAAATTTCATTAAATTCGGTTCAGCCGTTTTTCCGTGATGATGAGACAAACGAAAATTTCGTTTTTTACTAATATCTCGAGAACCACTGGTCGTAGAAACTCAAAACACGGATATAATTTTAAGTGGGGCTATTTCTGGGCTACCCACAAAATTTCATCAAATTCGGTTCAGCCGTTCTCCCGTGATGGTGTGACAAACAGACAGACAGACAGACAGACAGACAGACAGACAGACAGACAGACAGACAGACAGATTTTCATTTTTATTTATATAGATAGCTAAAAATATCTAGTCTTCGAACTGTAACATACGGTAAATAAGGAAAATAAACTGCGAAGTAAAGACACTGCACAAATTCAAATGTTGAAGAATTTCAGGAATAGAAAAACCGAATTTTAGCCGACCGAACACCGAATTTTTTCCGAGTTATGGTACACTTTTATCTGTCAGATACCTATGCTCCTGTTTAAAGGGTGTTTTTTCTCTATCTGGACAATGTCAGGTCTGAAGAATCTGGTAGAATTACAAAATAAACTAGGTGTAATGCAAGTGCAAAAATAAATCTAACGCTCTCTAATATAAACAAACATAGATCTAAAATGTTCAATTTTTTTGAAACAATTAAAAATGACAAGCATTTCATTCAACAGTTCACGCTAGCAACAAGTATCCGAATGGTCGAAATCAAATAATGTCACATGTTTTTTTGTTTCAGGTTTTAATTTTTTTTCTTGTATTCAAAATAATTAATTTTATATATTTACTTTTTTATTTTGTCCCGGTTTGGAATCTAATTTATATGGTAAGCTTAATTATAGATCTATTTTTTATGAAAAAGCGTGACGCTTTTTCACAAAAAAGAGAGTACAGAGTGAAATAATTTTATTTTAATTTTAAAAAGAGAGCACAGAGTGAAATAATCATAGTACAGAGTGAAATAATTTTATTTTAAAGCAATGTTTTTCTAGCCATTCTTATGAAAGTATCATGGAAGAGTTCAGTATCTCAGTCTCTGAATAACAAAAATACCGAAAGAAAGAGACCGGTTTCGATAGTAACCAGTTTGTTACTTTCTTTTTCATTATTGCCTCATTCCCCTGTAATTTTCTGCCCTTTTTCCTTTACAAGGGTTTGTATATTTGTCCTCTCTAGACTCTTTCATATTTTACCAATAATTTAACGGTTGATAATATTCCTTCTATGTTCTTTTAAATCTCATATTAATGCTTAAGATTTCATTCTCAGTGCCAGTTCCTCTTGCTTTTGTAGGTGGGAGAGGGATACTTTCTCGTTCTCTGGTGATATGTTTATGGGTGTTTCAAAATGCCGATACCACCCATTTGCAAATTTTTCACTGTGTGTATCCTAGCCTTTTTGAATTGCTCAAAGTTAGTCTCGCCGCAATTCGCTCTCAGATTTTGTTAAGGGCGCATACTGTTCTAAATGTTCTGTTTTAGCCTGAAGAAAGGGGCTTATTACGCCTTTGAAACAATAGTAGTCCCCTAACTTATTTATGACTGCTTTCTACAAGGAATTTGAATTAGTTCTTGTCTTACAAGCAGCAGTCTAGTTCGAGTTTTTAAATAACGTATCCATATATAAAATTCCATTGTGATATGTTGTTGTTGAGACCCAGACCGTCCGACCTACCAGAAAGGTGTAAGGTAACTATTTGGACGGCCGAGAAGAGCCACACAATTTAGACTGGAACTCAGTTGTGGAGACATCCACAGGGATCGTGCCTCCTTCCCTTACCACCAACCTCTCGGAAGGACTTACGGACCCACATGTTTAACGTGATCATACTCCGCGTGAACACGGCGGCATTTTTAGCAGCGGAGGGAATCGAACCCTGGCCTATCGAGTGCAATTCCCGCGAGCTAACCACTGGGCTACCGCGCCCCACATTGTGATCTGTGCATTTGCTCTTGATTTAGCATATCTAAGAAGGGGCGAGTCCATGTAAAGTTGATGAGAATTGTGTAGGGGAAAATTCGCCAAGTCGCCAAATATAAATTATTTAAAAACTGCAACTTTGATGTAATTTAATGTATGCACTGATTCCGCGTAAAAACTGATGTGGGCAACACATGGCTTTCGCTACAGACTTAAATTAATTTTCTCTTTATCCCTTTAATGTTTCATCAACTTGAGTTTTATTGTACAAAATCACACGCTGATTTATTTGAAATGGCAATGAAATTGTACTTCATTCAATTTCCGTTTTCATTTGGTATTTGGTATCTGGACGTATTTTCAAAGACGGCGTAGCAAAAATGCAAAAAACTAAAATATCTCGCGAATGAATGGCTAATCCTAGAGTAATGGGGTTTCTCTTATTTCTTTAGTGGTAAAAAAATATAGATAAAACAAGCGTTTAATTGATACATTTGAGTATACGTAGTCGTTTAATTTAGATTGGTGAATTTTGCTGGCCATTCTGCAAAAAAAAAAAGAAAAGAAAAAAGAAATGTTTATGTTTTTCCGAATTAAACTAAAATCTAAGCACCACCAGGATAATCAACAAGTGACTACCAAATTTTGCGGAATTCGGTCGATTAATTTTTAAACTAGAGCAGATACATACGGTTTCTGCTGGCCATTTTGCAAGAAAAGGCTGATTTTTTATGCTGAATTGTACCGAAATCTAATCAGCACCAGGGTCACCAACAAATGACTTACCTATAGAATGTTATGAAATGTAGTCAATTAGTTTTTGAGTTAGCATGGATGCATACATTGTACAGACATACAGACACACATACGTGCACACACAAGCACGCACACACACGCACATACTTACACACACAAGCACACACACACACGCACATACATACACACACGCACACAAACACGCACACACACACATACGCACACACACACGCACACACACGCACGCACACACACACACACACACACACACACACACAGAGAAAAAGAGACACAGACTCACACAAACACACAGCTGTCACGCAAAAAAATTTTTTTTCATGTTCTAAATGTCTCAAAACGTGTAGAAACGTCGAAAGATCGAGTTATGATTTTCAACGTGATTCCAAACTTTCCCTATGCATTACTATGTATTGTAGCGAAAGTAAGAAATAATCGCATATAATGTAGGAGTCTGTAGGGAAATTATGTGCTGCTTTTCCAATATTACATAAGAAGTTTTAGAAGGTAAATTGTGTTATCCCTTTTCGAAAAATAGAAATAAAACAAATACAGCAAAATATTTAAATATGAGTTCTACAACTTATTTCTTAACGAAATGAATAGTATATAAACGCTATAAAAAGATACTTTCGCTTCTGAAAATTAAACGCTATTTACTGTGCAGCGACTGAAAATTGTGATGTAACTTAAGTATAAAACGCAGCACTTGCTCAACGTCATTAGTAGCACATGTTCTTGAAAAATGAACGTTTAATCTACTTGAAATCAGTGTGCTGAAAATAGAAATGGTATTTTTATGCTCCAATATAAAAAAAGTAATTTTTCATCCAATTTTTCATTAAATATCATTTACGATGCATTTTTGATCATGTTAAAGTAGATCGTTTTTGATACTTAAGGTGTACAAAAAGTCAGTTTACAAAAATCCATTAACGTTGTTGGATTCGATATTAGTCTTGGAGTTTTATAGAAAGGCTACATCATACAGTAAGAAATAAATATATTAACCGGTTTCGAAGCCAAAATACAACCTTCTTCAATCAGAAAAGAAGCGTGATCTCAATTACTCGAGAGAGTTCAACAAGTTCTGTATAGAACAAGAAAGATCGATCATGCATAAAGTATTGATAATGAAACACTTTCCAACTTCAATGCAATTTTATTTAAACATCTCTAAATTGCGATACATTCCTTGGTAATATTTTAAAAATTATCACAATACTACATTCATTTATTATATTTGAAAACGTAAAACTTTATGGAAAAAAATGAACGTTATTCAAATGACGGCATTGAAATTTAAATTGCCTGGTTTAAGCATGTCTAAAATACGATACATTCCTCGGTAATATTTTTAAAATTGTCATAATAATACAATACTTTATTATATTTGAAACCTTTATCGAAAACAAATGAAATTTATTCAAATGACATCATCGAAATATAACAAGCCTGGCTCTCTCTATAAAAGCAGCATTTCGTTCATAACCATTTTCCCATTAATTCCATTCATCACAATACTATAATAATGTATTTTATTTAAAAACATAAGACCATGTTGATACAAGTAATTAAACTCTATGCTTAAAACTTCATCGAAAAAAATCGTCCTTCTCTCTGTAAAATCAATTGATATTTCATTCATATCAGCTATATTGCAGACTCCATGAGCTAAATAATTTTGCTTTAAAGAAATGCAGCAATTCTTGTACAACTCATTCAACATCTTTTGGTATTTACATTTTCCATAAATGAAAAATTGGCTTCGTTGTAGAAATAATCAAAGTTGGATGATCCTTTAAACTCAAATATATTGTAATTGCGTTATTTCAGTATGTAGATGTACAGAATTTAAGCAAAAATAAAGCGGTTTTAGGACGGATACAACACTCAATATGAATTAGAAAGAACTTTAAAAATCACGATTTTGACACAAGATGGATGCCATATTTTATTTTACAGTGGGTCACGTGATCTCTTGATATAGTGGTCACGTGATCTCACGTGATGAAGAGGATCCAGCGTATCCTCGAAAAAGCTGTATGCTGCATTATTGCGTCATTATTGCTTATACACATTGCTCAAGTTTTCCTCATCCTTCGCACAATGTGTATCTTACTGAATCCGTATGTCATTAATGTTAAAATTAATCATAGGAACTATACTGTAATTTCTATTAAATATAAGTCTGCATTTTTTACTGTGCTAGGGGTCTCCGTATCCAACTCGCTAAGCTTCACCACTCGCTAAATGGGCTTATTTCAACATATTCCCCTACCGTTTGTCTACAAATGTATTTCTGTATCCTGTAGCGTTTGCTAATCGAGATGGAGAAACTCGAAGGATGCCCCCATACAGAAGAAAATTATTCACTTCGGAAGTGCATAAAATGTAGAATAACTCCTAAACTATATCAAAATTTAAAAATGGTGGACTCCGTCTTGAAAAATTCAACCAAGTAGGTATATGCAGGAAAATTGTTTGTAATATTGCTATTGTTAGTGTGTCAAGGACGCGATTTTGCAGCTTAAATATTTTGTCTTTTACTGCGATATTAAAAATTTTTAAATCGAAAAACGGTTTATCTCAGCATGCTCTCTTAACATTTCTCTATAAATGTTCAAAATTTTATATTTTTGTATGCTACAATTTTTGCGGTATGAGACATTGAATCCCCAGAAATGCAAAATTTGTCAAATATTTGGCGGCGTAATCTACTTTTTTTAATATGGAGCGATATTCCCTGAGCTATTTTAAATTCTTTAACCAGGGCTTTTATGCTTCTAGCACCTCATTACTGTTTAAAACTTTCTAACTGCAACTATATTTTGTTTCAAAAACGCTAAAATTACAAAACTTTTTATGTTACTAAATTACTTGTTTTCCCCAAAATCCCTTGATTAAAATATAAAATATTATGAAGTATGTTAAGTTTTAAACTATTCGTAGTCATAGTTTTTGAAAAAAATTGTTCTTTTTAAGATAATAAAAACCACTGTTTTGAGAAAATTAAAATTTAGTAAAACACTTACATGTACTTTAAACGAAAATTGAAAATATTTCTACTGCAGCTAGAATAACAACTTCTCAGTTATTAGAAACACAGTTCATACATTTTAAAATACTAGGAGGCTCTAAACATTCTATTAAAAGGCTCAATTCTAAAAGAAAAGAAGTATATGAATTTCTGTTCTCGCCTCGCTATACAAATTTTTATTCACGGAAGGATCTGAAGATTAATAGTTCTTGGTCTCATTCATAAACAAATTTACAAAAATATGAAATTGGATTAATTTATACCAAAAAAATCTGATGTGGGCAGCACATGACTTTCCTTATATAATGCAATGAATTTACTACTTTTACAGTAAAAAAAATAGGTTATTCTTTTAGTAGATACTTATATTCTTTCCAAGATATTGATTGTTAATGAGTCGTCATTTTCATTGATTTAGCGTCATTTTTATCCATTTAGCGAGATTTTCGTTGATTTGGCAACATTTAAAAAAGTCGCCAAGTTGGCGACTTTCCGCAAAATTTGTCGCCAAAATCTCGCCAAGCTTTATAGACGGAGAAATAAGTTATTCTTATAGCAGAAAAATGACTATTGGCGTTCAAATACAAAAGTATTACTCTAAGTATCTTTTCTCATGAATGGAACGAGCTAGATCCACGAGAATGATGTCACCAAATTGATCGTATGATCTTACATATGAAAAGTGAACACGTTCCTCAACATTTGATATATTTTTTTAATTTATAGGATTTTTTGATAAATTTATTTGAAAAATGTGCAGTATCTCGAGAACGGTTCATGCTAGCGTTTTAAAATTTACGTCAATCGATTTCTAAAGAATAATTACAAAAGAAATGTCTATTTGTGTAATTTTATTAAAGGTTTTGATTTTTTTATGATTTTTTCAAAATTTCACTCGAAAATTTAGGGGGGTTCTGTTCTATGGATTGCGTTTAAAAACAATAGGCTTCCAGTATTCACGGATTGTGATTTTTGTACTAAATTTCAATCGTATCGCTCCATTCGTTCTTGAGATATGGTCTCCACAGACTCTCTCTCTCTCTCTCTCTCACACACACACACACACACACACACACACACAGGCATCACCTCAAAAATGTTCGCTTCGTGATCACGGATGCTTGAAACGTGCTCTCCCGTCAAAAACTCGAATTCGAGTTGTCGACCCCATCACAATACTTTCCTTATACATTATGTATATAAGGAAAGTAATAAAAGCGCTGAGAAATTTGAACAGCATAAGCCGAAATGAAAGTTCTAAAATGATATTAGGTGATATATCCGTTATACCTCTATTCTTTTTCAACAATTGGCTAACGGCAATATATGAGTTAATTGGCTAGATCTTCACAACTTCCTTGTATAAAGCAGGCAATTAGGTCACTACAGTTGTTTCGACGGCGTTATAAGCCTCTTTCTTTAGACCCAAAACAGAATATCTAGAACAGTATGAGACTTTAACAAAACCCTGAGAAAGAACTGCGAAGAGGCAAGCGATAAGCAATTCCAAAGAGCTAGGACACACACAGTGAAAAATTCGCAAACGGGTGGTATTGGCACTTAGAAAAGCAACCATAAGCATCTCATGACGGGACGATAAAGGATTCCCCCCCACGAAGACAGAAAATTATTGACAAAATGAAACAAATGACTTAATAAATTGAAAATATTAACCATTCTAGAAATCTGTAAAACCTAAGGCCGTAATTGATATAATTCAGTCAAAAATGTAATTCTGATAAAATTTATTTATATCTATATTTTTTTTACTATTTAAATCGGAAAAGATTAAATAAAACCCGTTTGCTGTATAAATAAATTGGATTTATTTACATTGATGGGCAGCATGATATATTTTTCTTCAAATAAATTTACTGACGGCATATGGTCTGCATTAATTTATCTGGATGGAAGGTTCGTTTTTCCTTAATATCTCGACAACCTCTGGTCCTAGAAACTCGAAACATGGCCTAAATTTTAAGTGAGGCTATTCCAAAACTACCCACAGAATTTCATGAAATTAGGCACAGCCTTTATCCCGTTATGATGAGATAAACACACACATGCCTACTGTCAGATATTCAACTTTATTTATAACAGAATAAACCATGAAGCTATAGTTATTTCTAATTACGTTCAATATTAAATGAAAAGAAATAAATCGGTACAAGAAGTGATGTCTTAGTTACGTCTTCTATTTACCATATAAATCAAATTTATTCGACTCAAAAGACGTACGTTTCATTGAAAATACGGCGGAAGAATGTAGATGTTTAAAAAGCGGTGACTCATTTAAACCGTTTATCGCGTACGTGTACCGCATTTGGAAGGTTTCTTTTTCACTTTATTCTATTCCTATGGTGTGTGTCGGGTGGAGATTAAAAAAAAATCATGCTTTGTCATTTCAAAATACTGTCAATAGAATAATTTTCGTAAATATATTTATACGAACGTATTTTAAACGTAACGTTATGCAACGATAGCAAGATAGCTTTTTTTAAATTTTCGTTTTCCTTGTATTGCATAGAAATTATAATTTTGCCCCAAATAATATAGACTGTCCAACGCACACACACGTACACACACACACATATATATATATATATATATACAGTGGCTTAGACACCACGATTTTTATGCAGGACGGGGTTCCACCTCACGTTGGTACATGTGTCAAACTGTTACTTAAGCAACATTTCACGGATTACTGGATTATAAGCCGACTCTTTCCCATTTCTTGGCCTCCCCGGTCACCAAACCTCAACCCCTGTGACCTCTGTCTATGGGGTTACCTCAAAGCCACTGTTTATGGTGATAACATAAACAATTTGACGGAATTGAAAAATGTGATACACCGACATGTGCGTAACATTCCTCTTGATATGCTAAGAGCTACTGTTGAAAAAGCAGAAATGCGATTTAACTTGCTTTCAGAAAATGGTGGAAGCCACATTGAACATAATTTGCAACACGTTTTAGAAACGATTAAAAACTTTTTAAACCGATGTCGTCATGTCTTGTTTCGTTTAATAATATTGCATACAGCGCCATTCTCCTCTAACGGTGAATTTTTGAACTTTCTTTTTTTTTTTGCGGAAATTAAAATCCTATGACCTCCTGTAAACTATTAGCAAGTTTGATAACATTCTGTCCAACAGTTTTCCTTTTATGGCCATTTCAATGTGGAACTTTAATTAAAAAGACCCTGTATATATATATATATATATATATATATATATATATATATATATATATATATATACACTTTTTACAAAAAAACGAAGCACTAGGAAGAAAGTGACTGTTTTTATTCAAATCAAATATGCGTACAGATCATATATAGATAATGAAATGATTGCAACATCAAGGCCGCAGGACTCATTAATGGTTAGCAATTGTACGTTGGATTTTCAAATCAGTAAATTGTGAAATTCCCCTTGGAGGCAACGCTTGCTTGCATACGTCTAGGTAAGGAGTGATAAAATATCTTAATGTCATCCTGCGATATATTCTGCCAGGCATTCCTCAATTGTTGCTCCAGATCTGCAACATTTTGGGGTGCCCAAATCTGGCATCCTAGCATGTCCCATACATGCTCGATTGGCGAACGGTTTAGTCAACTTCTTGGCCAAGGAACAGTATCAATAGCACGGAG
>OX578135.1:35183675-35316175 GCA_951213105.1 Amaurobius ferox | reverse complement strand
TTTATTAAAATATTTTAATATATGGACTATATGACTTATTGAGGATGTTGTCAATATTGATAGTTGTTAATTTAAAGTTGCGTAAAATATAAGTTTATTGGATATTTCGAAATAGTTTTGCATTTTGACATCTGGAAAAGCGTCCAATCACAGCCGGTCTACACACAGGCCGTAGCGCCACTGAGGAGAAATTGTCGTGACGTCACGGTAAGAGGGGAGCATTCGGAAAGAAGAGAACAAAAATCCAAGCGCGGTCAGCGTCCCTCGTGGAGTGGTTGATGATTGCAAAACGTTTTTGAGGTTTTCGGAATGATCTATTAGTTTTATAGCATCGTGTTTTGTGCATAATAAGTTGTTTTTATGTTTTATTATCATTTAACTAACGTCCATGGATGCTTTAGAGCCATTTTTTAAATAGTTTATATCTGCGTAATTATCAATGCCTCGCACGTGTTCCGTTGCCGGTCGAACTATACGTCAATTTCTAAAAGTATAATGACTTTTCAACAAGAGCAGCAAAACAACAGCCTGCCAACTTTAGAAGATATCAAGGTTTATTTTTGTACTATTCAAGGAGAAAATTGGACCCACCTTTCAAACGATGACAAGCTGTATCTTTTTAAAGTTCGCATTAATGCATCATCTGTGCCATGTGTTATTGCGAGTACCAGCATATGCCAAGAAGAAACGTTCGATGTGTTTTTAAAAAAACTCCAGTACAGTGAGAAGCAGCTACAAAAATGTGGAATACAATTTAGCCTAATTACAAATAAACGTGATCTGGATTTATTAATAAGTGCATGTGAAACTGTGCACCACATTGTACTCCATCACAACTTAATTATATCGAAACCGCAGTGAAGCTGTTGGAGAAACAGAAGCAAGTATGTTTAGAAATTTGCACCGCTAAATTAGATTTTTTAATTGAACAAGTAAAACTGCTAGAAAAACCAAGAAGTCAGCTTCGATTTTCACAAGAACTGTTTATTCTATGCTTTAAAATATACTTATCTCGTTCTTCGTGCTATAAGGCATTTAGAAATTCAAAGGTGTTGACATTGCCTCATGTGAGAACATTAAGTAGGATTTCAAGAAAGTTAAATGTGGATTCAGATTTTTTTAATCCGTGTAATAGTTATTTAAAACGTAGGGTACAATGTTTAAACGAAGACCAAAAATTTGTCTCTCTCTTAAGTGATGAGATTTATGTTGATCCTAGGTATACGTTTAAATGTGGTAAAGTTACCGGTGATTGTTTCTATAGTAATGAAAAAGCAAAAACTGTCCAAGTGTTTTTGATTACATCTATGTTTTTGAATTATAAAGACGTAATAGCAATTGCCCCAGTTTCAACATTTACGGGACAAAAGCTCCATAATTTGGCATCTATGTTTATTTGCAAGTTAGAAGAACTTGACCTTAATGTATTGTCTGTTATTACTGATAACAACAATATTAATAGAAGCATGTTTACTTTTTTTAAGAAAGACGATAAATTTAATGATGCTGTATATAATCCAAGTAATCCTGATATACCTCTATTTGATGTATGATCCTGTTCATTTACTAAAATCTATAAGAAATAATTGGTTAAATGTAAAAGACACTAAATTGCAGTACCCTGATTTCCAAAATAATGAAAACCTTAAAGAGGCAAATTTTTCTGATTTACGGAATTTATACAACTTTGAAAAAGATAAACTCCTTAAATTTTCTCACGTGTTAACATTAAAATCATTATATCCATCTCACATTGAGAGGCAAAAAGTATCCCTTGCATTAAAAGTATTCAATATTCAAAACTCTAATATTTATTAGAAATCAATTGAAGTAATTTATCTCATCAGCAATGCGAAAATATTTCAAATTATGTGTAAAAATAGAATTGTCACACAATATTTTTTTGCTATTATACATATGGCTGTAGAAATTTTGATGTCATATTAATTGCATTGTTTACAGTAGTAGAAAAAAAATGAAAGCTACTTAATTCTCATGAACACTGGGTCTGTAACTGTAAAAGGATCTAGATTATATATAATTTTGTAATCATTTAGACAGAGTAGTTCTTGCTTTGTGGGAGCTCCAGTAAAAAATATACCCCCCCCCCCATCTAAGTTTAGATAATCTTTATGAAATTAACTGTGATGAAATTTAGGCATAGAAATGAGTAAAAGTGTAATTATTTTGAAATATTTTTTAACTCTCAATTTGTAAGTTTTCCCGAGTTAGTGAGAGTTGCCCATCTAGCGTCGCCTCACGATTCTGGCGCCACGGCCTGAGTGTAGACCGGCTGTGGTCCAATGCACAATTTAACGTTAAAAAGCTGTGCCGTGAATTTTATACATCACATTTTCATTATGAAAAAAGTAAATTCATTGAATTATATAAGAAAAGTTATGTGCTGTCCTCATCAGATTTTCTTTATTTTAACCTTATACGAATCAGCAACAATAACTAATACATCATCAGGCAGCCAAATTTATTAAAAATTTTGGACTGATACTTTTAAGATAACGTTGATAAATTTGTATACATAGAGAGAGCACACATAAAGAGCATATGTTCAAAATAAAGAATTTATTTTGGAAAATGAGAAGTTATTTTTCTTTTAGGCAGTTTTTACAAATGGTTTTATAGTACTGCATAAAAACCATTTTTTATCACTTCAAGCAGTACTGGGATGTTTTGTTTGAGGAAGAAATGTAGAACTTTTATCTTTTTTTAATCTTTCCACAGATTTTCTACATGTTGTTCAGCTGTTTTCTAAAATTTGGATGAACATATTTGTAATTCAACTTATGGGTTCATGGGGCAACGATGATACTAGTTATGGACGAAAATAATTTTCCATACAATTAAAGATTTAAAAAATAACTTAATAATTAATTAAATGAAGATATAAGCCTAATAAATACTTAACAAATAATTAATGGAGCATACAACTCATAATGTAAGAGAAAAGCTTATACCAAAAGAAATCAATTATCTGAAATAAAACCAAATAATGCAGCTCGTATGGTCGGGTACTTTGATCCTCGTGAAGAATCTAAATAATGTATATAAACAAATAACTTAAGTGAGTACATTAATGGTGCAGATGATATAAAATGTTAAAGGTACTGAAGGCCACCTAGAAATCCGTTTAGAAACATTTTTTTTTTGCAATAAAAACAGGCGCACGTGTGCGTGAGACTCACCTGTTTAGAAACATTTTTTTGCAATAAAAACAGGAGTGCGGATCCCTGGGACTCACCCGTTTAGATATATTTTTTGCAATAAAAACAGGAGCGCGAATCTCTGGGACTTTCTTACTCGTTTAGAAACATTTTTTTGCAATAAAAACAGGAGTGCGGATCCCTGGGACTCACCCCTTTAAATATATTTTTTGCAATAAAAATAGGAGCGCGGATCTCTGGGACTTTCTTACCCGTTTAGAAACATTTTTTTGCAATAAAAAAGAAGCGCGGGTTCCTGGGACTCACCCGTTTAGAATTTTTTTTTTTTGCAATAAAAACAGTGACGCGGTTCCCTAGGATTTACTTACCCGTTTAGAAACATTTTTTGCAATAAAAAAGGAGCACGGGTTCCTGGGACCCACCCGTTTAGAAATATTTTTTGCAATAAAAACAGGAGCGTGGGTCCCTGGGACTTACCCGTTTAGAAACATTTTCTTGCAATAAAAAAAAGAGCGCGGATTCCTGGGACTCACACGTTTAGAATATTTTTTGCAATAAAAACAGGAGCGTGAGTCCCTGAGACTTACTTACCCGTTTAGAAACATTTTTTTGCAATAAAAAAGGAGTATGGGTCCCTGGGACACATCTGTTTAAAAACTTTTTTTTTTGCAATAGATAAAGGAGCGCGGATCCCTGAGACTCATACCATACCAGTTAAGGGTTAATAAGAAAGTATATTGGGACCTAAATCTCTAGATATTTTGAGTTATTATTTATATCAAAATTAATAAATAGTTAGCAAAAGTCACGTGCTGGGCAAATCAAATATTTCCGTTATCTTTAACTATCTTTTTCCTCTTCCTCCTTCGACCAATAGAAAAGAAATAATTTTCCTTCTAGCACTTGAGTTATTATCTGTTAAAGAAAATCGTATAAATTTAAAAGTTTTCTAAAGGATGAATGGGAATTCCTATGTACTTTACTCTCCATTGGGAATGAAGGGAAAAATATATAGTTTATTGTAACTCGGAATGAAGGGTTTGAAGAGAAACTTTCTATGCTCAAATGTGCAGAAAATGTGACATGTAAATGACTAAAACGGAAAAGAAAAGACATAATTGATATTTTTACGTTTTAAAATTTTAGGTGTAAATTAAGTACAAAGCTCGGCGGAAAAAGAAATATTTTTGCCGAAAACTTTTTGAGGTATTAACCGCTGAAGAAAATGGTAGAAATTTAGATGTTTTCTAAAGGATGAATGGAACTTACTGCTTACTTTACTCTCCATTGGGGATGAAATAAAAAAAATTGAGATTATATTGCATTTTGGATTGAAAAGTCTGAATAGGAACCTATCATGTTCAATGTAAAGAAGAAGTGAATTTTAAATGACTAAAATAGTGAAGTAAACGTAATTAATATTCTATGTCTTAGAATTTTAAATACAAATTTAAATATATGGCAATGCGAAAAAACAAATGTTCTTCGAGCACATTCTCAGTGGTACTAAAAAATAGTGTACATTTAAAAGTCTTCGAAATGATGAATGGTACTTTGATGAATGACTCTAAATGATGAATTATACTTTACTCTCATTTAGGAATGAAGCCAAAAAGACAGATTTCATCATATTTCAGAATAAGAGTTTGAAGATGTATAGAAAACGCAAAATGTAAAAACTAAAATAAACGAGGAAATGCAATTGGTATTCAATGTTTTAGAATTTTAAATACAAATTTCATATAAAATATTCTCCGATAACATCTTATTAGTTAACTGTATAAAGTACTTATTTTTACAATAGCTTGTGTCTGTGTGTGGGGGGGGGGAGCACATAATGAATCATATAGACCTAGGTATTTTTCAGAATTAAGTGGGTAATCTAGAAACATTAATGTTATATAATATTATAAAGTATTTATTTAATGAACTACACATAAGTTTTATTCTATTGGTAAATATATAAAATAGTTCTATTTTAAAGTTTTTTAAAAACTCTGGGGTGTGATAGATAATTTAGTTTTTTCTGTTGGCAAACCTATAAAATAGTGTCATTTAAAAGATATTTAGAAAATCTGGAGTGTGACCGGCACATTCGTTTATTTCTATTGGTAAAACTATAAAATTGTTACATTTTAAAGATATTTAAAAATTCTGGAATGCGATTGATAAATTAGTTTCTTTCTATTGATAAGCCTACAAAATAGTTCTATTGAGAAGCTAAGTAAAAAAGCTTGAGTATGACAGACACATTAGTTTTATTCAAGCGAAGCTAATTCTGAACACAGACTCATATCTGACTGTGTGAGAAAGTTTCGTTGATATAATAAAACTCAACATATAAGTTATTCGAATGAAATATTGTACATAGCTCCAAATAATTATGTTTTAGGCTATGACGAAGCTGGAATTTTAAATTTCGATTTATTTACTGAGATATCACAGGTTAAAAGTCAACTAATACTACAAAAAATATTTTCACAAAAATTGCGGGCCGAAAAAAATGTGCTCTTTGTTTGGCATAAATTGTATAATATTACAAACTACTAGAAAGTCTTGTACATCAATTCTATAATATTTAGAATTAATTATTTTGAGTTTTTCATTACCTTCAATATATAAAAATTTAAGTTTAAGTTTCGGGGCGCGAGATACTGCCTAGTTCTACCAACAAGCTTGTAAAATACACTGTGAAAAAATTAAATGCAATTGCTATACCTGTGAATATTTCACGAACCAAAAATGGGAATGGAATGAAACAAAACTTGATAAGCGTGTACAATAAGGCAATATAAGTACAACAATAGAAAAATGCAAGAAAAACTAATTTTATGCAAGAACTATGCATTTAAAAAAATGCCAATATTTTACTTGCCTTTTTTCCATAGAAAACAACTGCAACAACACTGGTACATAAGCATTAATAAAGGATGTGGTTCCCCTCTTTAAGCCATGCAAGCCTCACATCGATTTTTCTAGCTTTCTATGAAATTGTCGATGAACTGTGTGGGCAAGAAGTGCCATTCCTGCAGTAGATCAGTTTTAGCTCCGGAATGGTGCTTAGTGGAGGCCGGCCTGATGCAATTCACTCGCTTACTGCATTCTACGAATACTCAATGGGATTCATAGCTTTATATATCAGTATATTTATATTAGCTTTCTATGAAGTTGTCCATGAACTGTGTGGGCAAGAAGTCCCATTCCTGCAGTAGATCAGTTTTAGCTCCCGAATGGTGCTTAGTGGAGGCCGGCCTGATGCAATTCACTCGCTTATTGCATTCTACGCATACTCAATGGGATTCATAGCTTTCTGTTCATAGCTTTCTATCTCAATAGATTGAAACTAGCTTTCTATAAAGTTGTCCATGAACTGTGTGGGGTGGGCTAGAAGTCCCATTCCTGCAGTAGATCAGTTTTTAGCTCTGAAATGGTGCTTGGTGGAATCCAGCCTGATGCAATTCGCTCTCTTACTGCAGTCTACGCATATCTAATGGGATTTATAGCTTTATCTCTCAATAAATGCATTCTAGCTTTCTATGAAGTTGTTTATGAACTGTGTGGGCAAGAAGTCCCGTTCCTGCAGTAGATCAGTTTTCAGCTCCGAAATGGTGCTTTGTGGAGGCCTGCCCGATGCATTTCGCTCGCTTATTGCATTCCACGCATATTCAATGATATTCATATCTAGATACTTTGATGGCCACTACATTCACTGGATATTATCACACTATCAAGAAAACCATTGACCGACTCAGATCAGTGTTGCTCGCTTTAACGCCCATAAATACGAATTGCTAACCTAAAGAAGCTCAAAATAGAAAAAACATAGGTGATCCAGCACGTTATCGCTGACCGCCAACCAGCACTTTAACTTCTTTCGAAGATGTTGAGCTCTGTGTGGCCGTTAAGCATTATGTCTGCCCATACCAAGACTCTATCTCTTCTAAATATGCCTCTTTCCTTTATGTTAAGGAATCATAGCGTGGTATTCATTCTCTCCATATAGTGTTACAAGGAAAATCAGTCTGCACACTTAATCTGGACTCATCAGTGAAGAAAACAAAGTCCCACTGATTTAGAGGGTACAATTTTGATATTCCATACTCTAGTAAACGCCTGCGCCTGTAGGCACAGTGAGCTAGAGACAAACTATTGGATAGAGAGAAAAAGTTATTGGATGCATTTTGTAATAAACTTAACAAATTTACTTCGTTAATTCAAAACAAAACAGCTTCTTTCTGCAATGGATTCGGAAGAATTGAAAGTAGTTAGAGTTATAAAATTTGAACTGCGTATATATTGCATTTCTGTGGTAAATTTACCAAGGATATTTCAAAATGTACTCAATAACTTTTCCTCTACATACTATTCTCTTAGGGTGATCAACCTGAAATTTGTTTTTTCTCTGACTCATTTTTATGCCTAATACTTTTTCCAAAGTTAAAAAACTTGACTTTTTTACAAGTTTGTTTTTCATCGGATATCAGCCCAATTTATAGTTTTTTTTTCTTTTCTTCAGCGCATTTAGAGCAGTTAGAACACTCAACATATCAAATTGCAATTGTATGTCGTTAACGTATGTTCTGCTAAATTTTGTTTGTCAGTTTCCTCATTTGAGGAAATATAGAAATTTGCAAAATGTTGACCTCTTATCAGGGCATTTTAAATGTGAAATCTTCAAATATTGCATTTTCCCGTATAACGGTATCTACATGACTATTAGCATTGCAAATTTCAATTGTCTAACAAACATATTTCTTCTAAAATTTGGATGGACAGAACATGGTTGGTGTTTTGCACGTACTTTAATTTAAAAAATACTAATAAGCTTTTCAATTATCGACGTATTAAAAATATTAGCTTAATATGAGATTAAGTTTATATAGCATTTCTAATTGAAGGTATAGGTTTACCCTCGTAAGTTAATTTGGTAAATTTCTCTATGATGTTACTAAAATAACATAAAATATTCTGAGGTTATATCGACCCCTTTCACTCTATACCCCACTATAATTTTCATAAATGTAAATTAAAAAAAACCTTTTTTTGTCTTACGTTTCACTATTTTCGTGAAAGTGACACCTTGTATTGCAAAAAGTTTTGGGTGATTTACAGTTTTCTTTTCGAAAGAAACGGTATGAAATTTGAACACTTTGAAAAGATGAATAGTACTCACGAGGAACTCTATATTCGCAAGAGAATAAAGTGTAACAGAGATTTCCACGCGTTTCAGAATGCAGCCTCGGAATGCGCATGTATCTGGCAAGTACATAAAGCAGGCTGTCAGAATAAATGTGAAATAGAGTCAGGATAAATCCTTCCGGAAAGCGTAGAACGTAGTAGAGGATAGTTTTGTTGTGTAAATAATTTTAAAATATCAATTATGTTTGTAATTAACTTTTCCGGACGTTTTCTTAATTTATTCGAAATAACGGATCATAATATTACATATTAAATTAAGGTGTCAGTGTGTCTGCCTGTCTTTCTTTCTTTCGACCCTGACCATCTGACCTATCAAAAGGTGTAAAGAACCTGCTTGGACTCCCGGACAGTGTCACACAATTTATACCGGAACCCTATGGCGTGACATCAGTACGGACCTTGCCCGCCTTACCATGCTATAAACCTCTGGAAAAGACTTTCGGACCCACTGATTTATAGTGATCGTACTCCGCGTACTCACGGACCTGTCAGTCTTTGTCATCTTTAACGGAAAATAGAAGATTCGGATAGTTGCGAAATTCAGCACTAGGAAATTCAGCACAAGCGTGTTCAAATACGATACGGTTCGGCGGCATTTTTTTAAAATTCAAATTAGATTGATAGTCATGAACACCCACATTTAAAGGTGAAAATCTGTCAAAATATCGGCCTCAAAATCAGTTTGTTCCAGCTCAAGATTTCCGAATTCGAAAGCTATGAAAGCAGATGTTCTGCAAACGAAGGCCCAAACTTTTGAGTCTAGACCTTAGGTGCTATAAAATTTTCAATTTTCATAATTTGGTAAATTTTAAAGATAATTTTTCAAATTTGGGAATATTTAATTTGGCTATATTCTGCGATTTGTTTTGTTTCTTTTGCAACAGCGTATATTCAGCAAAAAAAAACATTTTTGCCAGTAAATATTATATATATATATATATATATATATATATAATAAATCTTACAATCTAAAATATTAAGTGAAAATCTCTAACATACGGAAGGAAAGAAGTTGAAATCTCTAAGTATCTCTAATTTTGACGGACAACTTACTTTTATTTACCCTCTTCTGCCCAACATTTCCCGAGGCGATTAATCGGAGAATTATTGAGCTAGATAACGCAAACACTTAACATTACCACCTGATGGATACCGACTGTTGTGAGACTTCAATGTATCTGATCCGTGTTTACAGTAATTTTTCTGAGTGTTTGCAACCAAGTTTCCCTTTTCCTGTTTTGAAAAATTAATTTGCAAAACATGGATCGTCATTGCGCTATTAACGGGATTTTGGAAAATGTTCAAGACTCCCTTTAGCCTCACGATAACTTACACACACGTGATGTCAGTCAATTGGTTTTGGGGGAAAACAAAATGGTAGTCGTATTTCGTACTCCTAACTTTCCAGGTCTGACATCTAAGAAGATCTATGCATCAGATATGGCATCATGCGACTTCTTCTTTCTCTCCAGGGTCAAGATTTGCCTAAAGCGAAGGCGATTTGCAGATGTTGCTCAAATCAGTGTTGCTTGATGTTGGCAATAAACATGCTTTAATATGACTTTAAAAATTGTTTCCTAGAGCGTTAAATGTGCTGCAACAAACGTATTATATCTTGATAAGAGCAATATAAAGGGACCAAAGGGTCAGGTTGATTAGAGACTTTTATTCATTTATTAATTCCAGGAACTTTTTCGTACCTTCGAATGTTCGTACACGGTGGGAGGGGGAGCTGCATTTTGTGTATGATTATTGGGCATTATTTGAGTAAAGATAAATTTTACTTTCATTGGTAAAGTATATTGTTTTCTTTTAATTTTATTATAACAGAACTTTATATATGTACTTTAAGCAGATTTTTCTGGAAACCACTACATACGTTTTATTGATATGAAAATATATAGCTATCTCCTTTAATGTGAAAGCTTTTCTTGTACAGCATTTTACGTGATTTACAGATTTTCTTTTAAAGATAGCGGTATAAAATTTGAACACTACCATGGGATGAATAGAACACAAGCGGAACTCTATATTCGCAAGAAAATAAAGTATAGTGTGACATATATTTTTTACGAATATAAAAATGCAGTCTCAAGACATATATATCATGTAGATATAGAAACAACTCAGAAAACTATCTTTGATTTTTTTATAGTAAAGAGAATATCTTTTCTGTTAAGGAACCATGAAGCTTTTCTTACCAATGAAGGGATTTCCTAACAAGCGATTTCTTAGATTCGAAAATATAGATATTTTACCTATCCTGGGAATTTTTGTGATTTGCAGAACCTTAAAAATATATTTGTTCCAGATTATAAATCCGATTATAGATCCTTGAGTAATCATGCATGCTCATAATTTGCTATTTATATTATAAACATTTCCTTCAGATTTCTTTACTGAAAAAGAAAGATAGGAATGTAAGTTATTTTCTTTTAAGAAATACTATACTTTTTTGTTCCAAAATTCTCTTAACAAAAGATTTATTGGAATCGAAATCACAGGATAGATGTAGAGCTCTGCGTGCGTATATTTGAATTAAATTGCAAAATTATTGCTTGAATTAAGCAGCTGGAGTAATACCTCGAGTAATCCACTTTAGTGATAGTTCCTAGTTAAAGTAGACCTTGTGAATATACAAAAAGCACAATAGAGCTTCAAATTAATTTTATCCAGTCTAATGGGCTTCAAACGTTGACAACAGAAAGTTTTCTTGTTAAAGTCTTTATTTTAACGCAAGAAATTATCAAAATGTTTTCTAGCAAAGATTACAAATTAAGCTGGAAGAAGTTGCCGCAATACGAGTCAAAGTGAATTGCAGAAAACCTTAATGATTTGAGAATATAATAGACTGTTTCATGAATTAGTTGAGCATTTAATTGCTGTTTTATTGTACCTGACTGTTATGTTGTGATCGTGTAAAGTAGCTGTAGAGTTATTATACGTATATTGCACCTATTTATACTTATTGGTTCTTTAAAATAAAAGTCAGTTATCCAAAAATGATCCTCATTTTTGTATCCTGAGAGAGTACATCCTCGATTTCAGACGGTACCTCATAACAATATGCATGCAGTGTACATACGTAACTCCCTCATAGCAAAGATCGTCACATGTGTGACAGTGACGTTATAGTCATGTGATACCTGGGTCACAATGTGACATCATATTTGTGACTTCTATGCGACGTTACGTATTAGTAACTTTGTAACTTCATTATAACTATATTCTGTGACGTTTCCTCAATGTAATTAACACGTAACAATATGACGACATTACAATGGCAATTACAATGTGACGTCACAAACAAGTTAATATGCGACATCAGAAACGACAATGAAAATGACCAAAATGACTTCGCTGTGACCTCAAAATGACATTGCCGAGACGTACTTTGACGTCCTGTGACGTCACAAAGTCACAGTGTGACATAAATCTTACGTCACTGTGAAAAAAATGTTGTTAGGATAGGGGGCAATATACAATACAGGTTGAAAGTAAAGTCTTTAATCACATAATATTTTTTTTCAATGAAGGGGGATACATTTATAAATGTTACGCATAGGTAGTAAAGTCACCTTAGCTCATCGGATGAAAGTGTCACTAATGAACTAAGAAAGCTGGTACTTCGAAATTATAAACTAAGCATGATACAGAAAAATGCCAAAATTGTAAAGCGTCTATAAATTAGTGCTAATTGAAATTATAAACTAAGCGTTATACAGAAAAATGTCAAAATTTTAAAGTGTCAAATTAATGCTAATTGAAATTAAGGTAAACAGCGTGGTACAGAAAAATGTTAAAATTGTAAAGCATCCTTAAATTAGTGCTAATTGAAATTATAAACTAAGCGTGATACAGAAAAATGTCAAAATTGTAAAGCGTCAATAAATTTGTTCTAGTTGAAATTACACGTACGCCGAATAATGCATGGGATATATAAAACGCTGTTGACTTTCTAATCACTGACGCTATATACATTCGTACAGAGAGTTCCGAATAGTGAAAGGATGTAGGTCATATTAAACTCATTTGCTTAAACAGCACAGAGAGCTGAGAACAATGCAAATAATGTCTGTAACGTCTAAAATGATGGATGCCTGAAAGTGTGTTATGTCACAGTTTCCTATTCCACAGCGTTTTGTACTGTCCGTCAATTTAGGTGTACGTGATGTGTGATTTCGCATTAATTAAATGGAGCTGTGTAAAATTGCTTCTTGAATTTGTTTTCTGTATCACTTTTAGTTCACGATTTAGAGCTTAAATTTCCTCATTTCACTACTCGTGCTGCTTTAGACGTTATCGGATAGGCCATGGTCATTTACTACAAATATACGGAACTTTTAGGGATGTTGCACCTTTGTGATTTAGGCATTACGCATCTTGCACATGTTTTATTTTGCTCCATTTATCTGAACTTTTGCCCAGAATTTATTCTTTAGAGTAGCTAGAAAGTTTCACTGAAAGTGAAACATTTAAACTAACGATAGTATGTTGTAATCTTAGGTAATATAATTGTAAACAGGAAGTATATGGGGGAATTCCTTTAGAATTTCACTTTAGATGAAAAGTATTTCTTTACGAAATCTTCCAGGAATTCATTATCCCATGATACCTGTGCCATACGTAAGCTTTGTATAGATTCGTTTATCCTGTGTTCTAAAAGCAAGAACTAGAAAAATTAGGAAAGTAAGAACTTTCTAAGAAGTAAACTTTCATAGAAAAGAAATATTTTTGAAAAGTTGCAAGATATATCTGTTTGTTTGTCTGTCTGACCATCACGGGAGAAAGACTGCATCTAATTTCCTAAATTTTGATGGGCAGACTTAGTACGATCCCTCTTAAAATTTAGCCATATATCTATCCTTCTGTGTCTCTGTGTTCATAACTGTGGACTGTTTCCTAACTCTGAGCGGCATGGGATCGCTATATTTGTCTCAAAACAATCGGGACCCAATCGTAATTTGAGTCCCACAAGCTAGCGTAATCTCATCTTTTTTTGAGCTTCTCTACAAGAAATGCAATTTAAAATCTGATAACATGACCTGATTATTACTGGTGCCTATATCCCTAAAATTATGGAAGCCTTTTAAGCTAGGGTATACATTTAGCTCTGTGCGTATAGACCTAAATAGTTGCTGCTATTTACATGGCCAACTGTATGGTGCATGCTCAAGGGCTATAAATAAAAGCTCGTTCTTTATTTTTGCCGCTAATAAGAAGACCATAAAACGTAACTTACAAATAAGTTGTTCCTTAAATAAAGAATTGACATTATCTAGTTAAATAAATTGTAAGTTCGTTTCTGACTATTTGTTTATTACTTTAGCACGGGAGGATACATTTCTTTCATTTTTGGTAGAATTACTATAAAATTTCAAAAACAAAACTCCAAGTATTAAAAGTTCACCACAAATTGAGAATTAAGTTTATTAAATATTTTACATAACTTCCCAACGTCTTTGGAGGATACTTGTTATTCCAGACTTTCCAGAATCCACCAGGTGACATAGAAGACGAAATATTTTCACAGTTACAGTATCAACTCCATGGTTCAGAACCCAGCAAAGCTGAATTTTTCTATTCATCACCCTGAGGGGAGAAAAGGAGAGAGAGGTCAAAAGGGTTCGATAAGTCCTTCTAGATACTCCAGCAGAGTTACTGGTGACTTTAAAGGTTAAATCTTTGCACACGTAGTATCGACCACGTAGTATTGGATTTTTGGAGCCGGGACGGTGAGATATGGTTTATTCGAAAATACTTTTCAGACACTCCAGAAGCCCTACAAATTTTTTGCATTTATTGTATGGACTATCGGACAGAACCTAAAGTAGTCGGATTCTCTATCCCCCTCCCTCGGATGGACCTGATTTTTCTAAATGTTTTTCCCGACATTCAAGCAGTCCTCCAAAGGACTGAATCTTTGTATACTTACTCGTATAATATGGACCACTGGACGGAACCTGAAGTAGTCCAATTTTCGATATTTCTCTCAGAGTGAACAAAAGTGGAAGAGAGGGGAGGGGAGAAGGTAAAAGTCCCTTAAAACTCTCACAAAATTTAATTTTCACTGAGAGCATGAAAGGTTGAATCTCGACCGTCGGCTTAGAACCTTAACTAGGCCAATTTTCAATTGAAACAATTAATTTTGACTTTAAGCACCATATGAAGAAAAATAAAACTTATTTAGACAATGAAGTTTAATTTGTTAGTTTTCCTGTTTTTGACAGGATTTACTACTAGTTTAATATATATATCGAGTACGGCGAACGAACGAACATCTAGTAATTAACAAGAAATATCAATCATGCATACAACAATGATTATGCAACACTTCCGAACTGTAATGCAATTTTATTTAAATATCTCTAAAATACGATATATTCAGTGGTAATATTTTTAAAATTATCACAATAATACATTAATTTACTATATTTGAAAACTTAAAACTTCATTGAAAAAAAATCAACTTTATTCAAATGAAGTCTTTGATATATAAGTTGCCTGGTTTAAACATATCTAAAATGCGATAGCGGTAATATTTTTAAAATTATTCAAATACCGTTATTGACATATAAATCGCCTGGCTCTATATGCAAAAGCTGTGAAAATTTCATTCATACACTTTTATTCCATTCCTTTCATTCACCACAATACTTCAAAAATTTATTTTATTTAAAAACTTTAAACCATGGAGGTAAACGTAATTTAACTCTATGCTTAAAACTTCATCGAAAAAGTCTGCTATAAAATCGTCTGTTCGCTATGTAAAATCAATGAATGTTTCATTCATATCAGTTATATTTCAAACTTAAAGAGCTAAATAATTTTGTGTTAAAGAAATTCAGCAATTCGTATAGAACTCATCCTACATCTTTATGTGTTTACATTCTCCATAAGTATAAATTAGGATGTGATGACCATTTAAACTCAAATATATTGTAATTGCGTTGTTTCAGAATGTAGATGTGCAGAAATTAAGCAAAAATAAAGCGGTTTTAGGACACATGCGACACTAAATATAAATTAAAAAGAACTTTAAAAATCACGATTTTGACACAAGATGGATAGCATTGATCATTTAAACTCAAATATATTGTAATTGCGTTGTTTCAGAATATAGATGCACAGAAATTAAGCAAAACTAAAACTGTTTTGGGACGAATATAACACTAAATATAAATTAAAAAGAACTTTAAGAATCACGATTTTGACACAAGATGGATGCCATATTTTATTTTGAAGTGGGTCCCGTGATCTCTTCATATAATATGGATGTAATTATTATTTAAATTTTTATTTAAAAATCTACCGAATATATTTTGCTGAAATTTTTTTCACATTTTTATGGGGTAATTTTAATATTTCCTAAAACTTTCGAAGCAATTTATGAATTTTAAATTCGCTTAAAATATGTTTGAAAAATTAGGTCCCACAGGATTCAATGTATTTCATTTTTTCAACCTCGGTTCAGTTCAAAACTAATTGGGTGATATTATTCATTTATATTCCCATATAGGTCCCACAGACCGTCTGAACAACATTCTAAAATTTCATTTTGGTGAAGTCAGCGGCAATTATCGTGCTAACGGTCAGACAGACAGACAGAATGAACAAAGTCATAAACACTTTTCATTTATGTTGTAAAGTGTTAATAAAACAAATAAGACATTTCTCCATAGTAATGGTAAAAAAAAAATAATACTTCCCACCTATAAATAATGCAGTGCTATTTCCGTTTACAAATTATTACATCAGAATTATTTCCATTTTAAATAAAAGCAAAATAATTTCAGAATCTAAACATAAACATCCAACAAGCAATTAGAAAAGGCGAGAATCATAGATCAAGATGTTCTCCTTCAAAATTAAGTGTTTAATTCTTCTGACACAGGTTTAACTACCATTCCACTTTCCCCTTAAAATTAAAGCTGCTCTTTAATGGTGCGATTACATATTTAATTAGCATGATTACGACGATCTAAACTTTCGCAGCGAGGAAACATCTTAACATGTCTTCTAAATTGTCGTCTTACATCTTATCCAAATTTTGATGAGTCCTTATAATGCTAACATTTCAGCAAAATGCCTGAAACGAGAGAGCAACAGCCAAAACATCGTATAAAGATGTTTAGAATTTTTAGTGTTCGTAATCTGTCATAAAATGCTAGATTAATTTATTTGTATTTGTGGGTGTTTGAAATTAAATGGAATGAAATACATTATATGTGAGATGCTAGTAAAATGGGTATGGCATTGTTGTTTTAATAATAATAGCAACGAAAGCATGTGACTTTAAATGAGATGATGGATATTATTGACTTTTATGCTGACATATTAATAGTTTTCTAATTATTTTTAAAAAGTCAAAAAAAGAATTATAATGAAGTATTTTTATGTGTAAAGATAACTAGATGGCCATGTTGTAAAGGTGACATCTATATAAATACGATTGGAAATTTGTGTATACAGGGTGTATATGAACTGATGGTCAGAACTGTAAGGGGTTATAGAACTCACCAAAACAAACAACTTTCAGAATAAAATATGGGGTCCGAAAGCAACCGGCGAGCCGTAAGAGGGCGCTTCTCTGGGAGTGGATGAAACGTTGCGTCAAAATGGAGTGAAGTGAAGACGAATACAGTGAAGACGAATAATGTAAATTTATTGACAAAATGTTTAGAAACAATACTCAAATGAACGACCACCAATTACCAGACAGGCGTCACAGTGGCGACGGAGATAATCGAGCACACTTTGGAAGATTCCTAGTATTTTACGGAAGTCTGCAGCTGCGACAATAATTCGGGCGACAAGGATCTCTGGTGACTTGATGGACGTCTCGTAAAAAGCGCTTTTTAGCTGTCCCCAGAGGAAAAAATCCAGGCAGGACAGATCGGGAGATCTGGGAGGTCATGTGACGGAATCACCTATCCATCTGTTCGGAAAGGCAATGTCCAGGTAGTTCCGCACAATCCTAGACTAATGTGCTGGCGCTCCATCGTGCTGGAACTACACAATCACTCGATGATTTGCTGATACAACACGTAGTAAATAATCTGGCTCCGCCGTCGTACTCATCGTACTCCGCGTGAACATGGCGGCAATTTTGGGAATCGAACACGAGCCTACCAAGTGCAAATCCCGCGCGCTAACCACTGGGGTACTTCGCCCTCCGCGACATTCTCCATAACTTTCTTTTTATTCACCCAATTTAGACCGGAACTCAGTGGGAGAGGCATCCACTGGGACCGTACTCTCCTTCCCCTACCACCAACCTCTCGGAAGGACTTGCAGACCCACATGTTTAACGTGATCATACTCCGCGTGAACACGGCGGCAATTTTGGGAATCGAACCCGGGCCTACCGCGTGCAATTCCCGCGCACTAACCACTGGGCTACTTCGCCCTCCGTGACCATCTCCATAACTTTATTTTTATTCACCCAATTTAGACCGTACCCCCCTTGCCCCCCCCTTGCCTACTAAAAACCGGAATATCTGAAACGGGAGAAATAAGTCTTGCTAT
The DNA here is from genome assembly GCA_951213105.1 of Amaurobius ferox. Lineage (NCBI taxonomy): Eukaryota > Metazoa > Arthropoda > Arachnida > Araneae > Amaurobiidae > Amaurobius > Amaurobius ferox. The sequence goes on along the minus strand of OX578135.1, from coordinate 35,298,269 downwards.
GTTGATGATGATGATGAAACCCAGACCGTCCGACCTACCAGAAAGGTGTAAGGTAACTATTTGGACGGTCGGGAAGTGCCACCCAATTTAGACGGGAACCCAGTGGGGGAGGCATCCACAGGGACCGTACCCTCCTTCCCCTACCACCAACCTCTCGGAAGGACTTACGGACCCACATGTTTAACGTGATCGTATTCCACGTGAACACGGCGGCAGTTTTGGCAGTGGCGGGAATCAAACCCGGGAATACCGCTAACTTCCCGTGCGCTAATTTACAATTTAAAATGACCATATGCTAAGCTCTTAATTCCATCATCCTCATTCCATCGTTCCATTGTCCATCATTTAAAATATCCATAAAATTAAAATATCCATTTAAAAAATCCATATCGTTCCATCATTTAAAATGTAAATATAATAATTTCTATAATACATATGCTGAGCTCTTAATTCATTTAAAACCGGAAGCGCGGGAAACGGAAAGCAAACACTAATTCGGTTTTTTATTGTCCCACCCATCGCTATGCATATTCAGAACGGCTCCTCTATATACGTAGTAGAGGAAAGACACGCAGTATATGTAGTAGAGGAGCTCCATTCAGAACCGTGGCGTCACTTCCACCTTGACGTCTCCACCCACCCACCACCTTCCTTCCTTCTGCGGGGGAGAAACGCCGGTTAAGAAATGCTTTAGCGGAACGCCGAGAAATTGAAATTCGAAAACTCGTAAAATCCCGATCCTGTGGGCAATACACAATATTTCTTGACCAGATTGGACTTGTAAGAATGCCAGATGTTTGACCTTTCTAAAAATGTAAATTATTAGTCGAAATTTTGAGTACTATTTACTATGCAAGAATTTAAAATCCAAAAATCGTTTTCTTGAGCCAAAAGTGACTTTTGCTTTAAAATCTTTAAAAATATTAGAAATCGAAATTGAGATTTAAAATTGATATATTTTTACTCGCAATTGTCTGCTCTTTTCGGTGGCGTGATTTGTTTTCCCGATGACGTCTGGATAGTGGAGGGAAAAGGGCAAAAAGCAAAAAACGGTCGAAATCGCATAAAACATTAAATAACAAAAAAAAATAATTAAAATTTTAAAAATCGGTTTTCACGTGTCCCCTCCCCCCCCCCCCCCGAGTCTCCGATAGCCAAATTTCGTAGCTCTCCGACGCGCGGTCGCTGAACGTATAGTGTATAATACACACAGACACACAGACATACATTGCCTTTTATTATATAGATATTACCTACGGAAATCTAGTATCGATGTAAAATTGTTTGAAAATTGCCATAAGCAAAAATAATGTGCTAGTAAACGTAAGCAATATGATAGTGAGTTTTAAAGAACATGGAGTTTTAAAATGATTATTATGATTGAATTTTCAGAAAAGTGTTGGTTGCTTGGTTTATTGAGGTTTAGTGGCAAAAAACCCAAGTTGAGGACATGCTGCTCTGAACACATGATGAACTGAAAAATTCACAAAGCCAGTACGCACAATAATATTGATGAAAGCAATGAAATGGATAAATTATAGACAATGAGACTGTGGTAGGTTAAACACATGTTTAAGATCGAGATAAAGTTAAAAACTATATAATAGAAGCATAGCAGTATAACTATAGAATAAATACGATAATATCAAATTCCTGACAATTGTCAGTATAGCCTGTATAAGGTCTTTAAAACAACATGCAAATGTGCTAGTAATGACTTGCAAAAGTTAAAATATGAAAAAGTAAGATCTCTTTCAATAAAAGATAAATATTATTACCTTGTAACGCTGTAGCCGATTAAATGCATTCAGAGATAATTTATGAAAAATAATTTAATTAAACATTTATTTAAAATTATTACATATAAGAAGTTTTGAGCATTTTATAACAAAGCGTTTTATGGGATAAAGCCGAATACCAATCCTGCATTTCATCTCATTCCTATGCCAAAGGTCTGTCACGCGTTCATAAGTTCTCATATAAAACTCTAGTTACTGAAAATTCATCGTTTAACTTACAGCCAACTGGCTCTTTAAAATGGCAGATTCAGGGAAGTCTCTAAATTTCCATTTGCAAGTTATACACAAAAATCTGAACCAGTTTATGAGAAGCACTCGAGTTTTACAATATCTCTTCCAGATGAAACACGCAGGCACTTATTTTGGATTCGGTAATGCGCGGATTCTATAACCTTGAAGGGGTTTTCAAATTTATATCTGTAAGTGTGAGATACCTCTTCCATGGAAGCAGTGGCAAACCCGACCGGTGCATGCCCGACCGGTTGAAAAATCGTTGCAAAACCGACCGAATTCTAAATTGAGAAGGGAACAAAATACCCACAAACGGTCATAAAAGACCGGGGTATAATGCATTTCCTGGAAGGCTTCATTTCCTAAGTCAATCAATTTCGAGGCATTTATCGAGCAAACGAAGCACAGTTTAGCAGTGCGCAGTTGTGGAAAGTGGAAACTCATCATTTGCAGTTCGTCATTTTCATCATTTGCACTCATCATTTTCAGTTCGATTTGGTGTGCAATAATTTTAGTCCATTTGACAATTTCGAGTCGTAATGGAAGAGCTGAATATAGTTGAAACGAATCACGAAAAGTCATGTGCTTTATATAAAGGTTATGAATATCGGATCCATAGAGAAAATAAATGTGGGACGATCATGTGGCTATGTAGAAAAGAAAGAAGTTAGAAGTGCAAAGGACGGATTTTAACCAAGGAAGATGATGTAATGTAGGAAACTTCCCACGTATGTAAGCCTGATTTGGCGGGAATAGATGTGAAAAGTTGTCTTCACAGAGCTAAAACAGGAGCCAAAGAAGAATATACTGAAATACCACCAATATATAAAGAAGAAATCGGCAGCATTTTAAACAAAGGATATGAGTTTGTGACAGAAATTCCCGTATATACATCCACTAAGCATACTTTGAACCGTATTAGAAGAAAAGAACAAGGATTCCAAATGGAGTCGAAAACGCTAAGGATACTGTACTATCTGAAGGATTGTTGGCCGTTAAAGATGGTGCTGAGAATTTTCTTTTAGCTGATGATGAAAGGGATGGGAGAATTGTCATCTTTGCTACTCAAAAAGGAAAAGACACTTTAGCTGAGAATTCGCAGTGCTTTGTAGATGGCACTTGTTCCCAAAAGTTCAAACAGATTTTCTCTATTCACGTGGACATTGGAAGTTCAAAAGAAGAAACTAATATAATTCCTGTTGTTTACGGTTTTTTACCAGATTAAAGATAAGTTACACATGAAAGGTTTTTTGCTCTTGTGACGGACAAGATTGCAAACTGGAAACCCAATGAAATAAAAATTGACTTCGAAGAAGGAGCAGTTTTGGCAATGTGAACTATATTTCCAAATGCAATTATTAATGGCTGTCATTTTCATTTCACTCAATGTTTATGGCGTAAAGTGGAAGAATTCGGACTGGTTCGTCAGTTTACTGAAAGCGAGGAAATACGTTTCCATATTAGAATGTGCGCAGTTCTTGCGCATTTACCAGTTAATGATATTGAGGAAGGATGGCTGCGTATTCAAGAAAAACAACTTTCCTTCTCTGCAGAAGTGTTACGATTATTTTGTTTTTCAATGGATGGAAAACACCACTTTCGCAATAGAAACATGAAACTGTTTTAATTTTCGTCACCGAACCAATCACGCTGTGGAAGGATGGCATTTGTAACTCAACTCGATAATGAACAGACCACAGCCAAACTTTTCGAAAGTAGTCACAGTTTTAAAGAAAGAAGCGGAATACTAAGATTATGTAATTGACAGAAGATACCTAAATTTAGAAGGAAAGAAAAGAAAATTTAAGTACGTAAAAGTAGATGAACAAATTAAGAATACACTCGAAGCGTACAATTTGACCAAAAACATCCGAAAATGCCTTACAATCCTTTCATACGTACATAAATTAAATTAAATTTCATACGTACAGAAATTAAATTAAATTTCATACGTACAGGAATTGGAATTTAAAAAACACACAAAATATTTTTAAAAAAATTAAAAAACACATAGAAAAAAACAATTTTTAGACACATGTCAGTAATAATAATACTGCCAGTCCTAAGCCTGGATAAGGTGTAAGGGAAAATTGATTTAAATTCAGAAAAATAAATAAACAAAAATAATAAAAAAAATTAAAAATGACATAAAAAAACAACTTTTAAACAAGCCCAGCCCCCCCCCCATGTTAACTGCTGTGAGTCTTTTGTTATCCCCTCAATTTAGAATTCGGTCGATTTTGCAACGATTTTTCATTCGGACGGGAATGCAGCGGTCGGGTTTGCGACGACCCCTTCCCATGTACTCTCACAAAAACGTATGCGGTTGCAATCCTCCTCTTTTTGCAAACTTTCATGACTACCAACTCAAACTTAATTAATTCCCATGAATGTTATCGGCGACTCTGGAACACTATAATAGATTTTTTTTTCCTAATGGCCAGGCATTGACTCTTTTATCTTCGACTATACATCGGCCAGAACAGTGAACCTCTTAGCCGTCAAAGACGTTGCCCCAGCGCACCAGTGGGGGTGGGAACACATTGCGCCCAACAACACAAACATCCATGTCTTATGTGGGACTCGAACCCACAACGTGGCGGCCAATCAATCGATGGAAACGCTCGCCTTGACCGTTCGGCCACCACGTCGACTGAAATGAGCCAACAGTACGCGGTGTTCCCAGGTGGTCACCCACCCAAGTACTAATTGCGCCCGATGCTGCTTAACTTCGGTGATCTAACGAGAACCGGTGTTTCCAGCACGGTAAAGCCGTCGGCTCATACTATTATATAGTGTTCCAGAGAACTATTAGATAGTGTTATAGAGAGGCAGATATTTCTGCCTCTCTATAGTTCGGTGTTTTCATGCATGGCAGAATTTACCTGTATGGCAGGTCAACCCATGAAAATGAATTACATATAATGCAACCATCATTTCTAAATTATCTGAAATCAAGCCAACATTAATATAGAAATTATATTTTAAAGGGTATAACTATCTGATTAAACAGAAAGAAAAAGGAGAAACAGCAATTTAGAAAGCTGATGGTTGTGCATTATTTTCTTATATTACCCTTCACAGCACCGTTTTCAATTAGGTATTTATTAATTTTTCTCATACAGTTTCGCTTTTCTCTTATATTAAACCGACTCAAAATGGCTGCATTACGTGTTTAATGTGTAATCATCCATAACTTCCTTTACTATGGTTTAAACTGCGTCACTTCTCATTTAAATTGGCCGCTTCCTGCTGCTTTTTTTTATAAAGATTGACGGGAAATGGCTGAAATCAAAGTAACAGTTGAGAGTGACCATATAATGAGTTCAAAAATAGTTATTTCGAGTTGTTGGAATATGCTAAAAGAGTGAAGGTTTCACTTTAATAGGCTTTAAAAGACGCTGTTTAAAAATTTTTGAAATTCAATTGGTTGAACTGAATGAATTGAACATTGTAAAGGTAAGTAAAGAATCTTGCTGTCTTACCCAGGGAACGAATCGTGGATTTGCAAATGCCCTCTGAATTGAGGATGAAATTACAAGCTCTCATCGCCCAAGTGGACTCTGAACTCCTCTTTCTCTAATATCAGATTGATGTAAAATTTGATAATTTGACAGATCACTTGCTGTTATCGTTAACTCAGGTTATCCTCTCGATGCTATTTTTATCCTCAAGTACTTAACTTCCTACGAGATCATTGACCTCCCGATTTCGAAATCGGCATTAAATAATCTAAGGACCACTGAATCCATGGTAGTCGTACTAGCATCACTTTCAGGCATCAACATCATTTCACCATTCAGCAGGATTAATGTGGTTAGGCGCCATTGTACAGACCCTTGTTGTTCCAGACGGGGCTCGCATCTCGGATCTTTAAACTTGATAGCTTTTACGCTCTCCCAATTGAGCTACTGGGGCGGAACTACAAGATCTTTTGGTGACGTGGACGCTGCAAGTATACCACAATTATGGATTCTAAATAGTATGAAATGAAGTTAAAAACTACCGTAATTTGATGCCACGGAATATATTATATATCCGCAGAATATATATTAAAAAAATGACACCAAATTTTCAAGGTACGGATTATGGGCCGCCGCGGATTATCCGCGACAATTTTCTCCAAGCATTGAAAATAATGATTGGGCAAAATTAAAACTTGAATTAGAATTATAAGGAAATTTAACATCATCATTGTACCACTTATTCTAATACAGGGTGCATTTCATCCTTTTAACTAGTTTTGTATAATTATATGAGAAGGAAAAATGTGAGGAAGAAAACGTTAGGGTCGCACCAATTTGGTATGTGGATTATAGGCAATTTTTTTTCTGTTTCTGAAAAATACGTATCTCGATTATGAGTCGTAGCGAATTATACAAAGGAAATTATAGTACACTTAAAAAAATCGAAAATGGTTCCAATCCGATGGAGCTGAAATGATTTTGCATGAATAACATTTTGTAAAGTAAAACTCCAGTAAATTTCAATAAGTTCATTCGATTTTTTTACTCATTGTTTCGTTTACAGGCTTTCAAAGCCCTACATATTTATATCTATCTAACACTTTTTGTTTTCGCACGGATTTTCTCTGAATACTCCAACCACAGACGGACTTCACGTCAAAATATCAAATTATTTTACTAACTTACTTAGCGATATATAAATTATATTTATACAATATATGTAACTAGATTTTAGATTTAAACTAATCTGTAAACTTGCCTAGCGGCACATAGATACATATTTGAATACGTATATTTCCATCTATTCTGTTTAAACCTTATCAGTCATAAAACATCTTCAGAATCCCCGAGTTCAATTAATTTCTTCATTTTTTTATAACAAAGCGAAATATCTCGTGTTTGTGTATCAACATTTCACCAAAGAGTGAATTAACACATTGAGCTGCAACACTCGTGGAATTTCAAATATTACAGCTTCCCCACCCATTGGAAGAATAAGGTTAAAGTACTAGTCGTGGTAAGGTGAAATTTATATAATTACAACACGACAACTTACCCATAGTGTCCCCTAGTTGACCCTGAAAATAGTGTAATGGATCAAAGTACATTGCGTATACACTAAAAGAATCAGTCGATTTGTGGCCAATAACACATTTATTTAAACACATAAATTATTAAAACATTGACAATAATAATAATAATACAAATACTACACTTAAATTACCAAGTTTGACCTCGGGGGTGTACGGGATAATTACGATAATTGCTAGTTCAATTCATTAAATAAAATTCAACTTGGCGCAGTAAGGGATATTTCCCAAAAAGCTTAAAATTACACTGACACGTAGCTTCCGATTAACATATAATTATACATTACATCACAATAGGAACTTAAAAAAAAAATAATATCTCCATTACAGGTGGCAACAGCTGGAATCCCAGAGATAGGTCTTCACAGTTCATAGTGAAAAGGGCCTGGGTAGTCAAGAAATACACAGTTTACTGGATGCACTGTTTCTAATGAGATATCGCTACAATCTGGATTCCATCGCGGATTATCGCGGAGTTGGGAATCATAGTACACAATCCTCTCCACCACCCAATTGCCGAATGGCCCAGCGATTACTGGAGGTCCGGGAACTACGCACAGGTCGATGCCGGTTGGGTCGCATCCCAAATAAACTTTGCGGTATCTTGCCTCAGACAAGCCGCACCGATGACGGTTAACGCACTCAGCTGACGTGTGGTGTACACTGCATAGGGGCCCAGGATTGATGCCCCGAAAACACTCTGTCCATGTATACTTGCCCGTGAGGTGAGCTAGACACCGTGCTGTCGATTACCGCCCTTGCTGTGCACCTAAAAGGGTAGCCTATACTACGCCGTCTATTTTCAAAACTGTGTGGTACTGCGTGGCAAAAGGGGCGAAGTCCTCGCTGCGCCGTTGATCGCCACTGCCCGGTGATGCTTACCTCGATCTGGTTCGTCCTAGCTCGGCTTGGCTTAGAGTGGCCATACACTTCATTTTCTGAATGGTCGCGCCTGGCTACAAGCTACAACTCGCAGTAGGGTATAAAAATCGGCTCCTTACTATATGCATCGGACTGCCGCTAAAGTGTGGCAGCGGATGCCGGTGCCTAAAAATGCGTCAAAATGCATTCGAATCGGGCTTTAAGACAAGAGAACATACCTTGGAGACCTTCTCTAACGAGATCAGAATGGAGTATAATTTTACATTTTAAGGTCGAGTCCCTACAGATTTTGAAGAGGGAGGAACAAAATGGGGATGGAAAGTCACTTCGTCATCTCATTCCTTATTTCACTGATGTGTGAGGAAAGGGCGTTTCTAATTCCGAGCAAACTATTGGATTCAGCAGTGACGCTCGTTTCATATGCGTCCCAATAGAAATTGTTGACCGGAGGAATACCCACAGCCGGGAGGTCCCGACCCGGACCTGGTGTGAGCTAATACTTGATAGGGGCTATAAATTTCGAGAGATTTGTAGTTTTCAATTTGACATTTACTACGTCATCTCTTTTTGCGAAATTTATAACTTCTGTCTCGTACCATTCAAAACCATGGTGCCGAACTGTCCAATCATGTCTGTGAGGGGGCATCGTGTAGCAATAACTTACCGTTCCCATATCCTACATTGAGTAATTACTACTCCCCTCTTTTCATTCCTGGAGCTAACACGGGACATGAACAGTATTTGCATTATATGCAGATATATGTTATGCTTTATAACACTAGTCTATTGAAATTATAACCATTAAACAAAGACCATTAAACATAAAACATATTATAACCATTAAAATTATAACCATTAAAAATAAAGCAAATACCTCGATCTAAAATCCATTTATATGCACTTATAGGCCTTTCAAAGAGCTGCAAAATCTTGAATATTGTTCACTTTTAGTTTTTGAGATGTAAGCATTACGAATTTGTGAAACGAAAAATTTTCAAACTTCTTCAACTTCACAGGATGATTACTTGAAAACTATTGGAGTTTTTTAGATTTTTAAACTAGACTTTCGATTATATTTTTGTCGATTACTATTTATGTCTGTCTTTCGTAGTTTCAAAAACATTTCGAGTGAAAGTTAAAAATTTAGAAAAAAAAATAAATTGCTCAGATTTAATTTTTTTCGAAAAGAAAGTCAAACTATTAAAATATTAGAATTATTTTTATATATTCACAATCTTTCCGCCGCAGTATCCTAAGCATAGATGCAATTTATATAAGAAAACATAATTTTATTTTAGAGAGTATACATATCTGACCGAAGAAAGAGTCAAAGAAACATTTTTAAAGCTAAGAGTTGTGGATTGATATACTATACTATACTATACACAACACTATTCTCAATAAGCTCTCCGTTAAAGCTCTAACTACAATTTTACTTTCACTTATATTAAAGCCATTCTTAATGGAGCCGTTACACCTGTAATCATCCTGATTACGACGATCTAAACTTTCTCTACTACGCTCTAAACTGTAACTTCTCTTCTAAATTGGCTACTTTCTGATGGGCCTTTATAAAGATAAACCAGAAGGAAAATGACTGAAATCAGAGTAACAGTTGAGAGACAGCATGTACGGAGTTTAGTCTTTTCAATTTGTTGGAATATGCTTAACGAGTGAAGTTTTCACTGGTTTTCTGTTGCCGTTATTTATTTTTTTGTTTTTATAAGAATATGATTCAAAAGTTAAAAGGTGGTCAAAAGGCGAAATTGGAAATTTTGAAATTAAATTGGTTGAACTGAATAAATAAAAGCATGAGCAAGATAAGGTAGAAAATTATCAGTTAAACAGTTTGAAATATATATATTCATTTGAAATTATATTTAAAGAAAAAAAAATTATGGGTCACACAGAATAAATATCTAAAAAAAGGTAAAAGAGAAAAGGAAAGAAAACAAAGAAAGATAAAGATAAAAAAAGATAAAAATAAAGAGAAAGATAACAGAAAAATAATATAACAGACTATTTTGAAAGCTATGAGCTATGAACTGATATGTGTTTTCTAGTGCCTGGCACAGAACGTAATAACAAAATTCAGTACAAATTTTTGAAAAGTCACAACACTTTCCAATACGATAGACATTTATGGTGACAGGAGCGGGAGTTAGACCATTCCAGACAGACTGTCACAATGGAACTCGGGGAAAAATTCCAGTGTCGTCCAATGGGGATTGGTTCGGCCTCATCTACATTAAATAGGAGTTCACATAACTAGGTATCACCAATGATAGAGCCAAAAGGCTGGCTGAGAATTTCAGCCCAACGGCATCAAACTTGAAAGCATTTTTACAAGAGAGATTTTCGAAGAAACGATGAGCAATATTTTTCAAAACAGCAGCATTTTTTCCGTCACGAAAGCATATTTAGTCATATTTCAGCAAAACAAATGGAGACAGCTTGACAAGAAGCATCTTTATCCTCTTGAGAATTTCCCTGATGCATCGGTAGTGGACCATAAAACCAAATTCCCAGCAACTCCACAGAAGAGAGATCAATCTCCAATTTTAATATTTTATGCTCTCTGCAAAACTCAAGCTTTAAATTTAATTTTCTCATAATTAATACACAGTGAGTACCGGCAAAATATTTTATTTCATAAGTGATTAAAGTAACTGTATTTAATATACAATATCGGACATCCGATTTTCATAGATTTCACAAATACCCAAATTTTAACTTGTGACATATAGCGCAGTAATGGAAATTTTAAGTTTATGTCCAAAGATTGTGTTGTCTAGGTACAGAGCAGGAGGATTGTTCAGATTGGTAACTTAATTTTTGAGAAGAGCATAAGATAACAAATTGAAACTTTAACTTCACTTTTGAGTCGCTGGGGCTTTGGATTTCATATTTTCATTGCCAATGAATGCATCAGGGTGTCTTTCGCGAGGATCAGGATGCCACATTCCGAGCTGTCTCTGTTGGTTTTGTTGGACGAGGAATAATAATCTACCTTTGTGGCGAAAGAAATGCATTATCTCCGGAAATGTTTGCTAGAGTGAAATTTTTACTCAAACTCTCTCTTGAAAAACATCCACAGTTGGGATACCCTTGAAATTCTAAGCATATTTAATGTGGAAAAATCCGAACAAATTCTCAATGGGTACAAAGGCTACGGAACGATTATCCATTAATAAGGCAAAAATGTTTTTACTGGGTAGAAAGATCATATAAAGACCACTCATTAATAAGTCAAGAATGTACTTTTCTTGGGTGAAAGGCCAGGGAAAGATTCTCTTTTATTTAAGCAGGAATGTATTTCTTCTGTGGGCAGGAAAACCATAGAAAGATAATCCATTTATAAGGCAAGCATGTTTTTCTGTGGATATAACGACTATGGGAAGATTATCCAATTATAAAGCAAGAATGTTTTTCTCTGGATAGAAAGGTAATTGAAAACATCCATTAACAAGGCAAGAGTGTTTATTGTGGGTATAAAGGATATGGAAAGTTCTTCTACTAGTAAGACACAGCACCGTATTTTCTGTGGGTACAAAGGCTCTGGAAATGTTCTCCATTCATGAGACATGAATGCATTTTTACTGTGGGACAAAAACCCCGTTAATAGCATTTATAACTAAATGCAAAATTTTCTTTTTTGTAAGAAGAAAGGTCATGAAAAGACCATCGATTTATAAGGAAAGCATGTTTTTCTGTGGGTAGAAAGGCTAAGGAAAAATTCTCCATTGGCAAGAAAAAAATATTTTTCACTGTAGGCAGAAGGTAATAGAAAGATAATTTTTTTGTAAAACAGACTAGAATGTTTTTGTCTGCGGATACAAATGCTCACAAAAATATTATCCATTAATAAAGCTCCCGGCCGCAAATATATATTTTGCTGCCAGGAGGAAATGCCTTAAAAATAATCCATTGATAAGGTAAGAAACATTTTTAGAAAGGCCATTTAAAGATTCTTCATTAATAAGGCAGCTTTTTTTCTTTGGGAAAAAAGGTCATAGAAAGGTCTTCCATCAGTAAGACAAGAACATTTATTTTCTGTTTGTAGAAAAGTCATGAAAAATGATCCATTAACAAGGCAGCGTGTGTTTTTCTGTGCTTGAACAGGCCATGGAATGACCATCCATTAATGAAGCAAGTATGTTTATTCTGTGGTAATAAAGGATATAGAAAGATCATGTACTAATAACGAAAAATGTTTTTACCCGCGGGTAGAAAATCTATGGAAAAATCACCCATTAATTAGGGACGAATATTTTTTGTAGCTAGAAAGGCCATGGAAAGATCTTCTATTAGTAAGTGAAGAATGTTTTATTTTCTGTGGGCGTAAATGCCATAGAAAGATCCTCCAACCACCAAGCTAAATATGTAGTAGAAGAGTATCTGGAGAACTAGATCCTTACCTCTACCTGGATGGCGCAGACATAGATCGCAAGGTACTATGAAAAAGAAAGAAGAATGTTTATCCATTTATAAGGCAAGCATGCGTTTATCTGTTGGCAGAAAGTCTATGGAGAGATCCTTTAATAAAGACGCTAGAAATCATGTCCTGTGGATAGAATGACCGTGGAAAAATCATCCATTAATAAGACAAGAATGATTTTATTTGTGGGTTTGAAGGGCATTAACACGACAATAATGCTTCCTTTTCTACGGGTTGAAAGGTCATATTGTTTGATATGATCGATACTTGATCATTCAATAATGTATGATTAGGATTATGGTAGAAAAAACGGTTAAGATATTTTAATTGCATTTTTTCATTTTGGCATAATTTAATTGCATTAAGGCGCCATATATAAAACAAAATTATTTAAAACTGCAAACTCGGAAGAAAACATTGATTTCATATATACGTATACCAAGGGTTACTCTGGATTTTTGATTATCTTCGCCAACTTATTCCGCCAAATGAAGTTTTTTTCGCCAAATAGAGTTTTTATTCGCCAATTTTTATTTTAACGTTCCATTTAAAAAAATAATTGTGATTTGTAAATTCTCAAATTCCAAAGATCATTATTTTGGAAAAGGCAAATAGTATAGTAGTGCACATTACGATTAGTATACCATGATTTCTTTTATATTGACATTAGCGGGATTCATAATCGCTAATTTCTTATTTTCAATTGCTAAATTGAATATTTTCTTTCTCAGATACGACAATGACAATCAGCAGCTCGACCCCTGATTATACTATGCGATATAAATTATTTTAATCTTAATAAATGACGAAATAAAGATAATATTAATGTGATAGTGGTAGGGCCCATTTCGAAGATTAAATTTAGGAATTCGGTCTCAAATATACACGGTTCGTATCCCGCTGAAAGCGAGAGAAAGCGAGAGAGAGAGAGACTGTGTTTTTTACAATAGCTTCCGAACAAAGTAATCCTGCAGGTATGTTACAGTGATCATCTAGAAAAGGAACGTGGTTTGAATTTTTAACTTATCCTTTGAAGTATAGCTTCAGTTTTAGAATCATGAGCCATTAATCGGATATTTGAGGAAGGTGAGAGTGCATATGGGGTCCATCTCGGCAATAAGAACTAGAATTTCATTCTATCCCTGTCGCTCGATAGTTATTAGTGTCATTTGAACAGTTCGGAAATACATGAATAGGACAGTTTGGTTCTTTACAGAGGGTACAGAAATTCATGCACTGTCTACACCAGATTTTTATTTGAAAGCCAGCAGTTTAAAGCAGATAGCCTTTAAGCAGAAGGCCTTTTAGCAGTTGCAAAAGTCGAATGCAATAAAAATATAAATATGAGCAATACCTAATACAGCCATAAATTTTCATTTATCGAAACATAAAAGTTGCATTTATCTTTTAATTGAAATGAAACATTTTCTGAAGTTAAAATACTAATATCCACTGAACAATTGATATAATGCTGAATCGCGCTGATAGATCTTCTTATCAGCACTTTTCTAAATAAGGCGTTTAGTTCTTCTGATACACCTTTAACAGCCAATTCGTTTTCTCCTTGAAAATTAGACACGTGCTTAATGCTGCCATTGCATATTTAATCAGCTTGATTACAATCGTCTGAAGTTAAGTAGAAAGGGAACAACTTATCTTCTAAATTGTTCAATTAAATTTGAAACGATTTCTGATGATACTGTATTTCAGTCTTCAAGAAAAGGTGTTGATATGGGAATGACTGCAAATAAGATTTTGTATGATATTGAATAGAAACATTTTTATCTTTGATGGTGCTCGGTATACAGGAGGCTGTTCAGGTGTTGAACGAGCCTGTAAAGGGAGGCTGTAGAAGGCTGTGGAGGGAGGCTGATTCCTCCGAAACCAATTGATATTTTCAATCAACCTTGTATACAGTTGTAAACTATGCTGTTGTAAATTAATGAAATGCATATTTTTCAGATTTGTATAATATGTTTAGAACTTTTGATGCTCTCCGTTTGGTTTGGTGTACAGGCAGAAAAATAACGAATTTTAAGACAATTTATATTGAATTAAATGAATTCTGAAAAATAAATTGATGTTTGAGTTGGTGATATAAATTGATGATAAAATGAAATTGAAACAATCAAATAGAAGATTGTTGTTTTGTTCCGGATTCCAAGGAATAAATTCACGTTTCGTCACCTGCTACTAAGTCAAAGCCATGTTGTGAGGCACCAGAGTTGAATCTTTTGAGATTTTCCTTTCACCATTTGACACGAGCATTAGTTTCAGCTGGAGTTTAATTATGTGGAATGCAACGCCCATATATATTTTTGATTTTTAAATGATCACGCGAAATTTATGCATTCTGGTCCTTGAACTGTTCAAAGATGTCTCATATGTGAGATGATGATCTAAGGTAATTTGTTGTACAGCATCAATGTTTTTTGCCGTTACAGCAGGTCTTTGTCGATTTTCACGAAATTCATCACCGAAACTTCTACGTCCATAATGGAATTCTTCAAATCTGTAACAAATTAAGAAAAATTAAAGGAACTTAAATTAGCACAAGTAACAAAATAATGCAGCATACAGCTGTTTCGAGTGTAAGTTGGATCCCCTTCGTCAGTGCAAGAGAATCAACAAACCCGAAGTCCAAAAGAGGAATGGACCCGGAAGGAAGAAGTAAAAGAATTATATACCTAATGTCTGGATTACGAGAGAGTCAATCAGAAAGCAGTATGCAGAACAGTATAGCCAATCCGTAACGAGAAGTAAAAACAAAAGGAGTGGGATGCACCAGAAAACGACAGGAATATCCCGACTAGACATATCACGTCTGAACAAGAATAAACAATATACAAGAAAATGAAGAATAGGTAAAAGCGACACATAAGAGCTCCAAAGGTATATAATGACGAAAGTGGAAAAATGTTTACAGTTGTAAATTGTCGCTTTGGATGGCGCTTCATCACCAAAAGACGAATTCATTCGATTAACGCATTATTGTTGTGCCAACACTTCTTCTTCTTCGACCCAGACCGTCCGATCAACCCGAAGGTGTTGTTGTTGTTGAAACCCAGACCGTCCGACCTACCAGAAAGGTGTAAGGTAACTGTTTGGACGGTCGGGAAGTGCCACCCAATTTAGACCGGAACCCAGTGGGGGAGGCATCCACAGGAACCGTACTCTCCTTCCCCTACCACCAACCTCTCGGAAGGACTTTCGGACCCACATGTTTAACGTGATCGTACTCCGCATGAACACGGCGGCAATTTTGGCAGTGACTGGAATCGAACCCGGGCCTACCGAGTGCAACTCCAGCGCGCTAACCAATGGGTTACCGCGCCCCCCAACCCGATGTAAAGTATCTGTTTGGATGGCCGGAAAGTGCCACCCAATTTGAACCGGAACCCTGTGGGGGCGGCATCTTACGGCAATCATAGGGGAAGTACCCTCCTTACCTTACCACCAACTTCTTGGAAGGACTTACGGACCCATATATTTTTTATTCGCTATGCTGCTCTAAGTCCTAGGACGAGCCGGATGGTCTGGGCTTTCGGGACCCATATATTTAACGTGCCCGTACTCCGCTTGAACGAGGACAGTTTGGGAAGAGCCTGAAATTGAACTCGGGTCTTCAGTATGCAATCCTCGCACCGTAACCACTAGGCTATCCTATTCCAGCTGTGCTAACCTTGTCGAAAGTCATAATAAATAACTTGAAAATTTCTTCGATTTAAATCCATGTTCTATCACTACCTTATTAACTTCAAATGGACGCCGTAAGAATAATTTTATAGTATTTCTCGTTCTTTAATAGCCGATGTTCACGTGAAAGTTCAATTTTCAAAATTCATCTGCACTAAAGGCTGTAATTTTTGGTACTGCCACAGTCTAAAAGCTTAAGTACTGGCCTTTTACATTTAATGTAATTTTTTGATAACTTTATTTGAGAAACATCTTTGGAACGAGTGCTATCTGATACATATGCAAATATCTGTATCACCTCAAAACGTTCGATTCAAGTTCAGAGATGTTTAAAATGCACTATTTTGTCATAAACTAGAATTCATAGCCTCAACCCTATTACGATACTTTTTTTATACATAATATATACTACGTATGCTGGAAAAGTGAAAATGCTCAATTCCAATTTGCCGCATCTTTATTTGAGGTAGCTTTCTTGATTATATAACACTGCAGAATAAATCAACTATTGAACAAAATCGTATTTCATATACTTAATATAAAAAAAATGTTTTTGGCACATAAATATGTTTTATTTTATCCAATCACATGTTCTGAGCAGTGTCGTCCACACGTGTATCAAGCTTATGACTAAATCACAGAAAACAAGAAAAATCAATCATGCATAAAGCATTGATTATGAAAAACTTTCCAACTGAAATACAATTTTATTTAACCATATCCAAAATGTGATGCATTCGGCGCTGATATTTTTATACACACATCACAGTGTTACAGTAATTTATTATACTTGATGTACATCATAGTATTACAGTAATTTATTATACTTTATGTATATCATATTATTAGAGTAATTTATTATACTTGAAAGCTTAAAACTTCACCGAAAAAGCCAATTCTAGCTACATAAGATGAGCTTTATTCAAATGACATCATCGAAATATAAATCGCCTGCATCTCTATATAATATCAGTTATTAGTTAATTCATATCACTTATAATTCCAGACTCCAGAACTAAATAATTTTACGTGATAAAAATTCAACAATTCTTATGCAACTCATCTTACAATCGCTTGATTTGTTTAAATTCTGCATGTTATAGAAATTAAGCTTCGTTGTAAGAATAATCAGTGTTTAGTGATCATTTAAAATAAAAAATATTGTAGTTTGCGATGGCACAGGATTTAAATACACAGATAATAAGCAAAGATGTAACACTAAATATAAATTTAAACGATCTTTAAACATCTATGGTAATAAAGAACATGGAAGCCGTATCTTATTTTGCAATGGATCATGTGATATCACCATATATCATGGGTGTCATTATTATTTCGATTTTTATGTTAAAAACTACCCAACATATTTTTCTGAAAATTTTTTAGACATTTTATGTGATAATTCGAATATTTCTTAAAATTTTCGAAGCAATTTGTGAATATTAACTTCAGTTAAAAATGTTTGAAAAAGTAAGTTCCATGTTGCTCAATGTATTTCATTTTTTCAACCCCGGTTAAATCCGAAGCTAATTTATTTATTCTACTCCCTAAATATCCTACAGATCATCTCAACAACATATTAAAATGGCTAAATATGCTATAATGAATACAATTTATTTGTTGCAAACAGCTAGATTTAGTCATTTTTAAATGAAATGGCTAAATCTAAATTGGCAATCCTTTTTCTGATGCATTATGTGCTGACATAATTTGGCCTGTTTTGGGCTTCAAATGTGGCTCCAAAACTCGTTAATGAAACTATTTCCTTTTTTGCTTTAACATATTTGTTGCTTAATACTGCATATGGAAAGTTGTTGTTGTTGTTGTTGTTGTTGAAACCCAGACCGTCCGACCTACCAGAAAGGTGTAAGGTAACTGTTTGGACGGTCGGGAAGTGCCACCCAATTTAGACCGGAACCCAGTGGGGGAGGCATCCACAGGGACCGTACCCTCCTTCCCCTACCACCAACCTCTCGGAAGGACTTTCGGACCCACATGTTTAACGTGATCGTACTCGCTGCAATCGAACCCGGGCCTACCGAGTGCAACTCCAGCGCGCTAACCAATGGGCTACCGCGCCCTGCATATGGAAAGTGAAAGCATTTTATTATATTTGCTACTTTTGTCATTTTATGTAATTTGTTTTATACATTTATCTGTGAAACATTTTTTCAGAACGAGCAATACACGTGATTGTTTCAAAAATGCATTCAAAAATTTGTGTACGGAGTCTTCTGAACAATCAATTGCGTTTATAAGGTTCCATTATTCACCAGTGTAAAATACACATATTAACATACATCACACACGCATTAACATACACATATTAACATAAGTACACACACTGTACAAATCACACACGGATTGGGATCCTCTCAAAAACATCCAATTAAAGATCAGGGATGCATAGATAATAAATACAGTTGAACTCGAATTTGAATTTCGACCTCATCATAATATTTTCTCTATACATGACACTATGCATCTAGTAGTGAAATATTAAGTATAAGTGTGATACCATTTTACTTTGTAAAACTAATTTATATAAAGACTTAATGCAAACATATTTCCTATTAAATTGAAATAAAAGAGTTTTAAAGAATTGATTGCAAATACCTGACGAACAATTAACAAAGCTGAGAATCATAGATTCGAGATGCTCTTATAAAATTTCTCAATTTCATCAGGTAGTTAAGTCATCCGATACAGGTTTAATTACTGTTTCACATTCCTCTTTAAAAGACGCCCACACTTAATAGCGTTATCGCTTAATTAATCACCCTAATTACGATGATTTCAACTTTTGCAGCAAGAATACAACTCTGCTTGTATTTTAAATTGTACTCTCACTTCCGATGCGACCTCACGCGGAGTTTTCATAATATTAACTCTTAACGAAAACGACTGAAATAAGAATCGCAGTAAATGCGTTTTGAAACATTATTAATAAGTTAAAGTATTAATTTCGTTCAATCTAATGTAATAACAGGGAAGATCAATCATGCTTAAGGCATTGATTATGAAACACTTTCCAAATTCAATGCAATTTTATTTAAACATGTCTAAAATGCAATACATTCCTCGGTAATATTTTAAAACTTATCATAATACTACATTAATTTATTATATTTGAAAACTTCATCGAAAACAACTGAAATTCATTCAAATGACGTCATAGAAAAAATAACACGTCTGGCTCTCTCTATAAAAGCAGCATTTCATTCACAAATAATTTCCAATTCATGACATTCATCACAATGCTACAATAATTTATTTTATTTAAAAATTAAGACCTTGGAGCTACAAGTAATTAAACTCTATGCGTAAAACTTCATCGCAGAAAATCGTCCTTCTCTTTGTAAAATCAATGAATCTTTCATTCATATCAGCTACGCAGACTCCATGGACTAAATGATTTTGTGTTAAAGAAAATACAGCAATTGTAATACAACTCATTCTACATATTTTGCTGTTTACATTTTACATAGGTGAAAAATAGGCTTCGTTGTAGAAATTATCAAATTTGGATGAGCATTTAAGCTCAAATATATTGTAATTGCATTGTGTCAGTATGCAGATGCACAGAATTTAAGCAGAAATAAAGTGGTTTTAGGACGGATACAATACTCAATATGAATTAAAAAGAACTTTAAAAAAATCACAATTTTGAGACAAGATGGATGCCATATATAATTTTGAAGTAGGTCACGTGATCGCTTCATATAAGAGGTGTAATTATTATTTTACTTTTTATTTAAAAAACTATTGAATATATTTCGCTGATTTTTTTTTATATAGTTTATGGAACAATTTGAATATTACCTAATATTTTCGAAGCAATTTGTGAATTATAAATCCGCTTAAAAA
This sequence comes from Amaurobius ferox, assembly GCA_951213105.1. NCBI lineage: Eukaryota > Metazoa > Arthropoda > Arachnida > Araneae > Amaurobiidae > Amaurobius > Amaurobius ferox. The sequence goes on along the minus strand of OX578135.1, from coordinate 35,278,300 downwards.
TGCTTGAAAAATTAGGTCCTATAGGGCTCAATGTATTTCATTTTTTCAACCCGGGTTCAATCCAAAACTAATAGGGTGATATTATTCATTTATATTCCCATAGATCCTACAGACCGTTTGAACAACATACTAAAATTTCATTTTGGTTAGGTCATTTTTACGGCAGTTATCGTGCTAACGGACAGACAGACAGATAGACAGACAGACAGAATGAACAAAGTCATAAACACTTTTTAACTTTGTTGTAAAGTGTTAGTAAAATAAACACTTTTCAACTATGTTGTAAAGTGTTAGTAAAGAGTGCTTTATAACAGGTGTTAATGAAGTGAATTGAATAGATATGGAGCTGTCGTTTCATAAATAATACACTAGGCTGACTCAACCTATTCCTAAACTACAGCGCAGCTGGTAAGCGTACACGAAAACAAATTAATTTCTTTTAAAACCCAGGCACTGGATTGTTCAATCATTCACCTATAAAGTAGCCAAGAATGGGATCATTTTGCCATGAACTACGTTCACCATTGGATGCGAATCACGCTGCACCAGTATTACGCTCGAACTTATTTAAGGTTAATATATAATTTCTCTTGCACCATGTTTTAATCATGTTGAAAATCCGGATTCTGTCAATACTTCAACGAAATAGAAATATACTTTGCCCTTACCAGCATAGGCTTATATCACTTTCCCGTATATATAACAACAGGGAATTACTTTCATTTACTCTTCATTCAGCTTCACCTTTCCTTCAACCTATTCAAAAGAAAAGGCATTGCGCAAAGGATGTCATATGTTTAAGCTGTCTTAACAAGTGCTCTTTGAGTGTAATTGCACCCTTTTGAGTATTATTTTTTTCAGGTTTGGATCGAAAAAAGTTATGCTAAATTCGTTCCATAGTGAATTTAATTTTCCAAGAAGAAATGTTTGAATAAAAGGGAGATAATCAATAAAACAGGAGTTTTTAACACTTTGCAACATAGTTGAAAAGTGTTTATGACTTTGATCATTCTGTCTGTTTGTCCGTTAGCACGATAACTGTCGTAAAAATGATTTTATCAAAATGAAATTTTAGTATGTTGTTCAGACGGCCTGTGGGACCTATAAGAATATAAATGGATAACATCACCCAATTAGTTTTGGATAATGAAATACATTGAACCCTATGGGACTTAATTTTTCAAACATTTTTTAAGCTAATTTAAAATTCACAAATTGCCTCGAAAGTTTTAGGAAATATTCAAAGTATCCCATAAAATAAAAAAAATTTCAGTAGTCTTTAAAATAAAAATTAAAATAATAATTTCACCCATTATATGAAAAGATCACGTGACCCACTTCAAAATAAAATATGGCATCCATTTTGTGTCAAAATCGTGATTTTTAAAGTTCTTTTTAATTTATATTTAGTGTTGGGTCTGTCCTAAAACCGCTTTATTTTTGCTTAATTTCTGTGCATCAATATTCTAAAACAATTACAATATATTTGAGTTTAAATGACCATCAAACTTCGAGTATTTCTACAGCGAAACCTAATTTTCACTTATGGAGATTATAAACACATCAAGCTGTCAGATGAGTTGTATAAGAATTGCTGAATTTCTTTAACGTAAATTTATTTAGCCCTGGAGTCGGCAATATAGTTGATATGAAACAGTTTTTATATGCCTTTTTGATGAAGTTTTAAGCATAGTTAAATTACTTTTACCTCCATGGTTTTAAGTTTTTATGTAAAGTAAATTGTTGTAGTATTGTGATGGATGAAAGGAATGGAATAAAAGTTTATTAATGAAATGCTGCTTTTATAGAGAGAGCCAGGCGATTTATATTTCAATGACGTCATTTGAATAAAGTTCATTTGTTTTCGCTAATGTTTTCAAGTATAATAAATTATTGTAGTATTATGATAATTTAAAAAATACTACCGATGAATGTATCGCATTTTAGAGATGTTTAAACCAAGCAATTTATATTTCAAGGCCGTCATTTGCATGACGTTCTTTTTCTTCGATGAAGTTTTAAGTTTTCAAGTATAATAAATTGTTGTAGTGTTCTGATAATTTTAAAAATATTACCGCTGAATGTATCGCATTTCAGAGATGTTCAAATAAAATTGCATTGCAGTTTGAAAGTGTTTCATAATCAGTGCTTTACACATGATTAGTCTTTCTAATTATAATTAACAAGATCCATATATATTAAGGCATATAAGACCCAGCTTTCAAATTTCGACAATAGGTGTTAGACACATATTTCCAATAAAAAAGTTTGTTGAATAATGCGAAAATCTTTCATATAATTCTTTTCGGTGGATAGTATTTTCTTAAAAATACGGTGTCCAAATTTTCATACGGTCCCTTAATCAGAAAATAAGTTTGAATAGAAAAATTTAGGTGGTACAGTAATTAATCACAAATAATAAAATCCGTGTAATAATCAGCAATATATATGATGACGTTTACAATAGAAATGATGTCAAAAATTATCTAAATAGGGGAAATTCGAATTGGATACATCGTTGGGTAATTGTTATATATACTGTGAATGTGAAAATTCTCAATTTCAATTTTCTGCATCTTTATTGGAAGCAGATTTCTTGATTGCTAATAAATCAGTTAACTCATATGAATAAACGAATTCGTAGTTTATATTCAGTATGTTTAAAAAGTATTTTTGGTATATGAATACTTTTTTATTTATGTGCTGTCACATATTCTGACCAGCGTTTTCCAACACTTGTATAAGTCTTCTGACTAAATCATGGCAAAAATGATTAGATATATAATGCATGCACTTTATTAGTTACAAACAGCCATTTTATTGGTCAGATTTAGCTATTTTTGGATATAATAGCTAAATCTAAATTTGCAATCCAGTTTCTGAGACGTCATGTGCGGACATCATTTGGTCAGTTTTGGGCTTATCACATGGCTATCAAACTCGTGAATGAAACGAACTCCATTTGTGTGTCATCGGATTCGTCGTTTAGTAGTATATATGGACAGTGAAAATATTTGAAATTATTTTGTACATATTATGTAATTTTTTTAATATATTTATTTGAGAAACATACTCGAGAACAGTTCGTTCTAGCGTTCTAAAATATGTTTTATTTGTTTCCTAATAAAAAATTACGTACTCAATGAATACAAGGTAGGATTAAAATGTTCGGAGACTGTGCTGATATCTCCAACCCTAATTGGAGGAGAGGGGAACTATTTTACCGTAGCGTAGAGACACATGTGATGTGATGGTAAAAGGAAGAAGCTGGTCCGTCGTGCAGGTTTTTTCCAGACAATGCGTGTCAGTAAACTGTAGTCATTCGCGTTCGTCGAAAACGGAAATGGCTTTTGAAGAACAACGTGCGAATATCAAATTTTACTTGAGTTTGGGAAAATCGCCGATAAAAACACTGTACTTGCTTGGAAAAACCCTGCACTGCAGATCTGCTTCTTCCTTTTGATATGTGCCTCTACGCCACGGTAAAACAGTTCTTCTCTTCTCTAATCAGCGTTGGAGATATTAGCACAGTCTCCGAAATTTTTGATCCTACCTTGTATTAGTTTAACAGTATTAAAGAGCCTGATTTTTTTTATTTCAAAAATTAATTCGAAAGATGGTGAAAAAGGTCTACCGAGCAATCGACTGCGTTTAAAATTAATAAGTTTCCAGTGTTCTCTGAGTGTTAAAATCGTACCAACTTATTTTCAAAACGTTTCATTCATTCGTGAGATATTATCTCCAAAGTCTCTCGAACACACACTTTAATATACATACCTTCACACATTAACATGCATACACACACGCAATAACATAAACACACTTTCAATTTGAGATCAAAGATGCGCAAAACGTGTCCTTCCGGCGAAAATTCGAGTTCGAATTTTCTACCACGTCACAATACTTTCCCTATACATTATACTATGTATCCAGGGAAAATATTAAGTAAAGTATAATAGCATTTTCATTTGTAAAACTAATTTATATAAAGACTTAATGCGAATATTATATTTACTATTAAATTGAAACAAAACAGTTCTAAAGAATTGATTGCTTTTATCTGGTGAAAAATCAACACAGCTATTAACAGAACAATTAGCAGGTTTAATTACTGTAATAGACTTTTAAATAGACTATTATTATTTAAATAATCTAGCAGATATTGATTATAGAATTTTTTACAAATAATAGCATAATTATTGGAGGCTTTATCAACATAAGTAACAACAAAAGATCTATGTAAATTATTAACAGATTGCTTTATATTATCCATATTATATATAGATCTAGATAAATTAATACTACAAATGGCAGTTTTAATAGATCTCAAAATAGTAAATTTCCACATATTAAATGCCTCTAAAGGCTGAGCATATTTAGAAGATAATCCATAAATAAATTTATCAAGGTCCAGATTGATTGACTTTAACACTTGTTTAGAATTATTACATGAAGGTAACCGGAATTTAGTGCCAAATGACATTATAGTTCTTAAATATTTATCTTTTACAATGGCTAAGTCACCAGTAACTATATGACCCAAGTGTGGATTAATAAATTCAGCATGATTATCAACACTACAAATACATTCACCATCTACATATGTTGAGGAATCTATGTCGACTGAGAGAGATTTTGAAATTGCATTGCAATTAAAAATGGTTCTTCCAATAGGCTTGTTATATTTAAAACTTTTAGTAACATTCAAATCCTTTACAGGCAAAAGATGATGGAAATGATTAAATAAATTCTCTCTCAGTCGACAATTATAATGGAATTATAAATAGGATGCTTAAATGATATTACACAATAAGAATTAGAACAGTTATTATTATGAAATTGATTAAGTTTTATTTTTAAATATTGTGATCTACGAGTAATGAGCAAATCATAGAAAATATGATTAAAATGTTCATTAGTAAGATTTAACTTTAGAAAACATAAACTGTGTTTATTGTTTTTTCTTAACTGCAAATACCCATGATTTAATAAATTTCCATTGAAATGTGTTATTGAATTGTTGATGCATACTTTTAATCTCCGTTTTAAAATCATGTTGGGAGGAGCTTCCTTTACCGCGTTTAAATCTTTTGAGTTTAGCCAATTTACTATTATGTAAAAGAGGATTAAAAAAAAGGTGATTAAAAATAGAATATTTATTATCTACAAAATTATTCTTAACAATATTACCATTGAGATATAATTGATTTAATCCATATGGAAACAGAGTACATTGTGATTTAATATAGAAGTTTTCAAAGAATAATCTATCAGCAGTATTTGTTTTAATGTCCAAAATATGTATAGTTATATTTTCAAAACCATGATGAGCAAAGTGTTTATATTCGATTTTATTAGAAGTAGGAAGAAAATTATTATTATGGATATATTTATATATATATATATATATATATATATATATATATATATATATATATGCTTATATTGCATTAACCATCATTTTTCCACTATCTATATAGTATTTTGGAATTTTCAAATGTTTTACATTTTTAAAATGTTCCAAGTGTCATAATTTTTATTTGAGATGTATGAAATTTGGCAAGAAGACACCTGTCACACTTTTTAATGAAATTAGGTATGCATTTTATGATTAGACTTTATTAAAGTAATTAAAATTGACAAAAAGAACCTAATGAAATGTGAAATTTTGATGAAAATAAAGTTTTAATGCAGAAAAATATTTTTAAAAAAATTAACTTTCTAAGGGATTTAAAAATGTTTACACAAATTTGTTCATAATGTGTTTTTACGTGATCATAATGTAAAATTAATCAAAAATGTGAATAAATGGAACGCAGGGAGTTTTTTAACTTTTCGTTAAAAAAATTAAATTAAAGAAAAATGCAAAATTGAAAAAAATGAATGGTATTTTATATATTAATGTTAAAAGGAATATTTATACAAATTTTCATGCTTCTAAGTCAATAAATAAGTAAAAAAAAAATTCAACGTCCACCTTCCCCTTAAAGTATTAATTGTGTTCAGTCTATTGTCATAATGAAATAAAGAATGCATTATAACATATGTGAAATTAAATGAAGTGAATTAAATTCTGAAATATATATGGAGCTGTCATTTCATAAATAATATACTTGGGTGATTTAACCTATTCGTAAACTGAAGCGCAGCAATACAGAATAAATAGTTTATTTCTATTAAAGTTCCAGGCACTTTATTAATAAATCACTCACCTATAAAGTAGCCAAGAATGAAATATTTTTGCCATTAACCACCTGTACCATAGAATGCAAATCACGCTGTACCGGTATTATGCTGTAACTTATTAACTTCTAATATATAATCTTTTCTACAATATATACATAATATTTTAATCATATTGAAAATGCGGATTCTGTCAATATTTCAACGAAATAAAACTATTCTTTGCCCATACCAGCATAGGCTTATTTCACCTTCCCGTATATATGACAGCAGAAAATTACTTTGTATCTGTCAATGTCAAATTTTATTATTTTCATTTACGATGAAATCCTTTTCATTTCCTCTTCATTCAGCTTCACCTTTCCTTCAACCTGGCCAATAGGAAAAAAACGTTGTGCAAAAGGAGGTTAGATATTTCAGCTGTGTTTACCGCTGTGTTCTTTGAATACAGCCTTATGAGTATTGTTTTTTCGAGGTTTGGCTCGAAGAAAATAATACCAATTCGCTGCATAGTGAATTTGATTTTCCAAGAAGAAATGTCTGAAGAAAATGAGATAATCAATTAAACAGGAGTTCTTAAAATTCACAAGATCCATTTATATTAACGTATATAGGGCGTTTCAGAATAGTTGACTTCGCTTTTTTCTATTTAGACATTTGGTTTTAGATACATTCTTCCAATGAGAAGGTTTGTAAAAACTTATTGCAAAAAAAATACTTTCATATCTTTTGGTGAATGGTATTTTCTGAAAAATATGGTGTTTAAATTTTTACATGATCTCTTAAGCGAAAAAAAGTTTGAATAGAAAAATTTATGGATACAGTAATTAATCAAAAGTAATAAATGCTGTGCAATAATCAACAATATTTATGAAAATATGTACATTAGAAATAACGTCAAAAATGATTAAACTAAAGAAAATTCGAATTGAAAAGATAGATGGGTAATTATTACATATTCTGGGAATGTATAAATTCTCATCTGCATCTCTGCTGCATCTTTGAAGCAACTTTCTTGACACAACTTCAGCCAAATTTATAATACCAAGACCAAGACCAAGACGCTTGCTTCTGGGGTTCCTGTGTCAGAGACACTCATCCCCATATCGAATATTTTAGCAGACCAATTTTGGATTGATAGTAAATTGCAGGTGGTCCGCAATGTCGCTCCACTCCAGTGGACGTGAAGTTTTTTGATCAGCTTGAAATTTTTTGGAATTGGTCTAGCAGATTGTCTTGGTTATGGTTGATGTCTGCTCGGCTGTAAAAGAAAGGGTGAAAAGGACAAGAAATGCGCAAGAGCGAGCCACATTTAAAAAAAATAAGAAGCGCGGAAATTATATTTCTGCTATGAACAAGGTTTAAGTCAACAAGGCTATAACAGCCAAAGAATAAAACAAATTTGAGAATAAAAATAAATAAATTTAAGTTAAATTTAAGAAACAGGAATTTATCAAATAAATTAAGTTTAAGAATTAAATTAAGTTATCGTGCAGTTGAACAAAATCGTACTTTATGTACATTATATTTAAATAATACTTTTGGAACATAAATATTTTTTGATTATATTCTGGCACATGTTTTGAACAGTATTTTCAACACTTGTATAAACCTTATGGATAAATTACAACAAAAGATGGCTAGATATATAATGAATACACTTTATTAGTTACAAACAGCCATTTTATTGGCAAGATTTAGCTATTTTTGGACGCAGTAGTTAAATCTAAATTGGCTATCCAGTTTCTGAGACTTCATGTTCGGACATAATTTGGTCAGTTTTAGACTTAATACACTAGGACTGCTAAACTGGTAAATGACATGAACTCCATTTTTGTGTTAACAGATTTGCTGCTTGATATTGTAATGAAAATATTTGATAAATCATTGCACATTTTACGTAATTTTTTGACACATTTATTTGAGAAACATTCTCGAGAACAGCTCATGCTAGCGTTCTAAAATCCGTAGTATTAATTTTCTAATGAAAAATGACATATTCTATGAATATTTTATATAACAGTATTGAAGATCTTGATTATTTTATTGATTTCAAAAATGCATTCCAAAAATGGATGCAAAGGGTCTTTCGAACAATCGATTGCATTTAAAATTAATAAGTTTCCAGTATTCTCTGAGTTTAAAAATCGTACCAAATTATTTTCAAAACGATTCTTTTGTTTGAGAGATATGGCTCCCAAAATCTCGGACAACATACATACAGACGCACATTAACATACAACCACACACTTAATTTGTTCAGTTTTGGGCTTAACACATAGCTGCCAAACTCGTGAATGAAAAGAACTCCATTTTTGTGTTAACATTTTGTTCTTTGTACTGCATGTGAACAATGAAATATTGACAATACTTTGTACATTTTATGTAATTTTGTTTAAACAGAACGTGCTCGAGAACAGTTCATACTAGCGTTCTAAAATTTGTTTCATTCGTTTTGTAATGAGAAATTACATATTTAATGGATATATATTTTACAGTATTTAAAATCCTGATTTTTTATTGAATTCAAAAATTCACTAGAAAATTGGTGAAAATGGTCTTACGAACAATCGATTGCGTTTAAAATTAATACGTTCTTAGTATTCTTTGAGTCTGAAAATCATACCAAAATATTCATTCCTACTCATATCCTCGGATGAGTCGGGCGGTCTTGGTCTTCAACACACACATTAACAAAAATATATAAATACGCACATAATGCAATACACAAGCACAGGGATCCTCTCCTAAACGCTCAATTTGAGATCTGGGATGCGTAAAAAGTTCTCTTTCGTCGAAAACAGGAATTCGAATTTTCAACCCTATCACCATAATTTCCCTATACATTACACTATGTATCTAGGGAAAATAAAAGTAAATTATAATATCATTATCATTTGTAAAACAATTTTATATAACGACTTAAGGCGAACATTATGTTTGTTATTAAATGAAAAGGAATAAGGTTGGCAGAAATGACCATTACCCGTACTCATAGAGTTGGAATGCAAGAATTCTGTAAAATTAAAAAGGCGAGAAATAATATAAAACTGCTAAACCAGTTAGAATATATTTATCTTCATCATATCATATGACATGAAAACGTGACGGTATCATAAAACAATAAAGTGTAACTTGTTTTCTTATTAGCAATTTTATAAAAAGCAATTATTTTGGCGTAAAATCATTACGAAATATATAAACGTTTATTTGTGACTAGTTAACTAGATGTAAAGGAGAAAGTTTCGTCATTTTTATTAACAGTAATTAATAAATAGAAATAGGTTTTTAGAAGATTTCATTGAAAAAAATGAGTTAGTTATTATTTATGAATTGCACTGCCAAGTCTAATTTGTGTAAACCTAGTAGGGGTTTGCGAAATTTTATGGAATATTTCAACTGTTCCTTTAAGTCTAAAAGTTTGAGAATCACTTCTGTAACTGATAAAATGACTGTTTACTTATATTCTGTTTTTAAAATATCCATACGTGAACAGCTTACAAAGTTTCAGCATATTAGATATTTCGTTTAATCATTAAACTTATTTAACATCATATTTACATAAGAAAAACATTTCCTTCTGATCCTGTACACCAAATATTTTAATAACCGCAGAAATATCACAGACGTAGCTAAGAAAGCTAATGAATATGAAGCTTTTCAAGATTACTCTCTTCTACGGCAACTTTTTTCACCTTCTGTAGATTCAATTGCTAGAAATAATTTTGTTTCACAATGCTATTCTTCTTGCACGTTTCAAAATTTTGAATGAAATCGATAAATGGAAGTATGTTTTCTTTTTTAGAATTTCAGCGCAAAATGTTCATTACTCTGTATGGGGGGAAAATCACTTTTTAAAATGGCAGTCAGATATAGATGGAGAGTTAATAGTTACATGCCGTATTTTTTATGGTATTGCTTCATTTCGTCTGATATAAACTTAAATATTTTAGCCGCAAATAAATATTTTATATATTTGTTTTTTTTAAAGTTTTCCCTGGACTTATCTATTCGAACAATTAAAATTTACAATGGATACAATAATATAATAAAACTTCCTTATTCCGAGACTTCAAATGTGCCGGCTCCTCAAATTTACCGCATTATCTGATGCCAAACTAAAATGGGATAAAAAAATGGGACAAAATAATGGACAATAAACGTCATATTTATTTGCCTGAAACATTACTCAGACTGGATTGCATCGTACAGTATGTGAAATAACATTTTAATTAATTTTAAAATTTATTGTAAGGTAAAATTTAAAGAATGAAAATCCGCATATAAAATAATTAGGTCTATTAGAGTATATATACCTCAATACAGTTAAACGGAAACGAATGCCGAAAGATTTTTGTCGCGTATGCCGAAATAGTGGATGCCGGACTAACAGAAGTTTACTATATATCAATACTTTACAAAGTTATTAAGCAAACAACATTAATTAGAGCAAAATATTATTGTAAAAATCAAGTAAAATTATTAACCTTGCATCTTCGGGTAGGTCAAACGGTTTGGGTCGAAGAAGTAAAATTATATTAAGAATTTTAAATATTATTTTATTCTTTAAACCGGATAATTTTAATGTAATATTAGTTTTTGTTAATCGTAATAATATTGGAATAATTATTACGATCACCGATAATTCTCTACTAAAAATATTACATTATTGGAAGAATTAGGGATTTAATATCAACCAAATGAAATATATTTTCTTAAATAATATACCAATAAATGGATAAATCTTTACATTTATTCTATATCAGCAATTCCCCCCCCCCCTTGTGCTAATTTAACGACTTCCTTACAAATTAGAATGCTGTCAACCATCCAACTCAATAGAACGTTTGTCAGATTCTTTTTTAAACGAGCAAGTGCGTTTCTCCTTCCTGTATATTCAACTGCAGGAAATCACTTTGTTTCATCCTGCTTAGTGAAGTTATTCTTCTCCCACAGCATTTCAAGGCTTTCAAAGCATTTGATGAAAGGGAGATCCTTTTCATTTCCTTTTATTTCAATTTCTCCTTTTCGGTAATCATTTTAGCTGGATAAAGTACTCCGCGAAAGAGGTTAGGTGTTTGGGATGTGTTAACAGGTGTTCCTCGGATTTATTTATTTGCTGGTATTGTTCTTTAGGAATTTAACAAAATAAATAAACTCGTAAGAGTAACATTAATAATGCTATATCCATAATAATGAAGGAAGATATCTTTTTGTGTCGACTGTAGCTAGAAATCTAAGAGTCATAGTACCATGATATTCAGTGGTATGTACATCGACTCCCGAGGAAAAACGCTTTGTCAAGGTGTTTTTTAAAATTCGAATTAGTTTAAAAGTTGATCTTAATAGAAATTGTCACCTGTCCTTATAGTCCCAAGTTTCTAGGTTCAGGTCTCGGGTTCAAGGTGGCATCATCTATATTTAATTTGCAGAAGAATGGTGTAGTTCGATTTATTTATGTTGAAACGGCGTTAAATAAAAAATAAATGTTCTGTTTAATCTTTTCGGTTTCAAGAATTGATTCGTGTTCTTTCGCGCGGAATTTACATTTTAATCAGTTTATTTTGCACATTATCATCATAATTACATTATTTTGCATATTGTCATTATAATTAGTTTCATTTGCCAAATTGCATTGTCACCAGAAAGTGTACTTAATTATTCTTTTAATGTTGCGAAATTTAACTTCCTTTTTTTTGAACTCGGTTAAAAAATAAATTGTATTGCGTCATCTTTAAAACTAATCGATATGTTTTTTAAATTGTAAATGTGTTTAAAATTAAGAATTGAATGGAGGCGGTATCTATAGTATTATTTGAAAACAAAATCGTCGTGGTTCTATTGTGCTAAGTTGATAATGATATTTAATTTCTAAGATTGTTTAAAATTCTAGGAGGTTTATTCCGACCAAACTTTCAATTTTTTTTATTCTAGTATTGATATAACATTCATTAGTAAAACTCAGTGTTAAATTTAGAATTATTTTGAATTCATTGGGCATTTCTATTTATTTTCTAATGTTGGGAAAAGTATTTATCATTTTTAACTCGTTTAGAAAATAAATTTTAATTGTGTCATTCTTAAAACCTATTTTCTTACTGATAACTGGAACTGATACTTTTTGTTCATTGGCATCGTGTTGAGATTTCCGATGAAGAGGATTAGCACCTGAATAAAGAAAATATAAATTTCCATTACAACAAGGATTATTAGTATTTTATATCTACTAACTAGCAGTTACAACGAAATGTAACAAAGCATATTATCATCAGAAATTTAGATGTAAAATATAAGCACTTGCTAATCCATACCTGATTGTGAAGTCGAGTGCGTTAAACATACAACTATAAAGTGCAAAACTATTAAAGAAATACATTTAAAATGTTTAAATGTAGCGTAACATTAAAAACATTTCATCATTTTTCTTTCGGGGCATTTGTTTTACAAACATGCAATCTATCAAACTGATCTCTTAAGTAAATACTCGTTTCTTTCGCGTTAGTCTAGTCTCCCGAGAAACTATTAAGAAGTAATATCATTTATTGTACATGAAGAAAGTAATAAAAATTTGTGACATAAATAATGCAAATTTGTTATTACAGATTGCCTGCGTATATTTGCCATGTATGTATAAATATAAAGATGCCAAAAGTAAATTCGGCATGTTGTTTATGATTAAAGCGGAATAAGGATTCGAATATATAAAAGAGTTTAGAAGTTCCATTCTGTAATTTTGAATGTAATACTCATTATGCTCATATGTAATAATATGCATTAAGTGTGCGTTATGATTAAGTGCTTAGTAAAATATTTTCTGTTAAAACTCGAGGATAATTTTGATTTGAAATTTCAAAAGATGAAATTCTAACTCAAGTTTATCTTCGACTTTTAAGTGTGTGGGAGCCTGCAAATCCCCGATGGCGGGGAACAGGTTCGAACTCTGAACCTTTAGATTGCTGATCCCGCGCTATGTCATCAGGTCAAATGAATTCTCCCGAGCCGAGGGAATAACTGGGAATGTCTTTCGTAGCATTGAGTGACGCAATGCTTTTCCCATACACTACCCTTCCTGGTGAGAACGTAGATAGGATATCTACGGGCGAGAAGCTCCACTGAATTTCAGTGAGGAGGAGGCCAGCGTTTAACCCCCTATTGTGCCCCAAGATGAAACTCAGCCGGGTGAGTTGAAGAGTCGGGATGAGTGCCGTACCTCATCGTGCAGCGTTAAGGCTCCTCTATATACGAGCTGACTCATCAAGCATATTGAAGCCCACCATGTGATACTGTAATCACATATCTTGATACGTAACCCTGGGAAAAACGGGAATGTATATTGTAAATATATTGAAATGTATACTATGTTTTGTGATTTATGTTTATAGCTAGGCCTTTGCACAGACGGAATTGGGATTTTTTTGGCGCCGTTGGGTTGTGTGCGCACTGACATGGATTGTAAATATTCAGAGATTTAATTGCAGCAAAATGTCAAAGTTGAGCTACAAATCTTTGAAAATTTATAGCCCTGTCAGGTGTGGCGCGCGTCGGTGTCCGGTATTTTGGACCACCCTGGTTTTGGATGCCCTCTGGTTCTTGTATTTTAGTGGAACGCATATAAAATAAGCGTCGCTTCTGAAACCAATGGTGAAGCATCTTTGGACCTCCTCTTTTTTTATAGCGTTTGGGAACAGCGAATGAGAGTTGGGGGGACTTCCTCCCTGTTTTTGTCGTTCCCCTTGTTTGTAAAATTCTGAAAGTTTTAAGAAATGTAAAAATCGTCAGTTGCTTTTCTGAGCTCGAGTAGAGAGCACTCCAAGTGCGGGGCACTTGTATTTCGGTGTAGCCCGACCCGGCATGTATTTTTGATGCATCTCTGAGCCGGCATCCGCGATTCCTATCTCGGGCGGCAATGCTTTTGCCGAGGAGCCGACGTGGTGGGTCCGGTATAGAAGGCGACTCGTAGCCAAATCAAGCCGAGCCTAACTCAGAGCGAGGGCGCATTTTCTTCGGGCAGTTCGACCAGAAAATGGAAGAAGGTCGTCATGTGTTAATTGGTTGCAGTACGCACAGCTCTACCACCAAAACGGCGCAGTATAGGACCTTTGCTCCTTTAGCTGCATTTAAGCCGTGGTTACGTAAATACTGTGTGCACGAAATATTGCGGAGCATCAATCCAGGGCTCCTAAGCAGCAGTCAATCTCTACAAATAAAGTATCTGATCTCCACTATTTGGCAAGACCTGTACGCATGCTCACTCAAGAGCCGCTGGGTCTAAGCCGCATTAAGAGGAGGAGAAGGAAAGTGAGCAGTATGCCCATCGTCATTTGTTTTTGTTAGTTGCAGTGCAACACAGCTCTACCACTCAAACGGCGCGGTGTAGGACCTTGCTCCTTTAGCTGCATTAAGCCGTGGTAACTGTAACACTGCGTGTAAGGACTGTTTGCGGAGCCGCAATTCCGGGATCCTAAGCAGCAGACAAGCCTCTACGAAAACGTATATATATATTTGGCAAAACCTGTACGCATGCTCACTCAAGAGCCGCTGGGACAAGCCATCGTTTAAGAGGAGGAGAAGGAAAGTGGACAGTGTGCCCATCTCCAAAATAATACTTTTCAATAACTTATGACCTGATGATATGCAACCTAGTGTTTCCCGGACTGGTAGTGTTTTCCACGAACCATCGGAATAAATGAACTAATAAACATTCAATTAATTGTGCCACCCTTTCCTACGTGCAGAGGTCAGCTACAGCACTCAGTGAGAGTCCTATGTATGAAGGTATGGAATATATATATTGATTTTAAAATGTGTACATGAATGTTTAAGTAACTGATGTAATCCAATAGTGTAAGGGCAGGGTTATGATGAATGGGAGTTTTAGCAAAATTGAATATACATATGGTGTTCTTAACAAAAAGTAATTAATTACAAATTTGGATTTTATAAATATGCAAATTCATGCAAAATAAATTGTACATCCCGAGGTCAAGTTAGGTAATTTGGGAATGCTTTTTTGTAATTGTGCATTTTTGTATATTAATGTTTAAAATTGAGATTTCATGTGTTCTAAATAAATGATTAGTTGGCCACAAAAAGGGAGTGATTAATTGTTGAGTAAACGCAATGTACTTTGGTCCAATCGGACCCCACTATACTTTAACGCGCTTGAGCCTGGTGGAACTATTTGGTGAGTATCTTTAATGTATTTATGTGTTTAAGTTTATTGTATTTATGTGTAAAATTCACCTCACCACACACCATAGCTGGATGCGCAATCCATAAGGATTAGCTCTATTCGTATTTTTACTTTTTGAAGTATAATTGAAATAATTATGGGTGGTGGTTCTGCACTGAACTGCTCTAATCATTCTAAAAAGGGTTTTAGGCTATTTCGCTTTCCAAGAAAGAAGAAAAGAATGGCTAATAAATAATCGGATACCCGGTACTGGAGCATACTTGTGCGAGCTAAGTTCTACAATATTCTAATTGAAACTTCTTTTTTTATATAAAGTATTTATTTTAAACCCTTATTTTATAATTTCCGTAACTGTAGTATGGAACCCTATGGGCTTCAATATGCTTGATAAGTCAGCCTGTAGTAGAGGAGCCCTATGCAGCGTCATGACGTCAGTCGTAGTCGACCAGGAGAGGAGAGGAGAAAGTGTGTCACCTGTAGTGCTGTCATCTCGTGAGAAAGGTGAGATCGTTGGAGAGAAAGGTGGTTGCGTACTCGTATGTCCATTGTCGCCATTGTGGGGGCTGCATTTCCCCGACGGTGGGGGATAGTTTCGAACCCGGAACTTTTCGATTGCTGATCCCACGTTATGCCATCAGCCCTAAAATAATTCTCCGAAACCCAGAGAATAACTGGGAGTGTCTTTCATAGCATTGAGTGACGCAATGCTGCTCCCGCAAATGTAACATATACGCTTCCCACCAGAACCAATGAAACGTGCCATCATTGATGAAAATCGATTCAGTAGTTTAGGCTGTAATTAGTTAAGTTTAGGCTGTGTCTTGCTAAACTGACATGTTTCTCGTGCAATTTTATTTTTATAAATCTTTAGATTGAAATAAATATTTGTAGTAGCTTATAATAATACATAATTACCGGTAAATAAAGAAATAAGAACTGGTTAAACTGTGAAAAAAGGAAAAACTTGTACATAAAGATAAATTATTTCACAACCATTATCACTACGATAGTGTGTTGTATAGAAATTGTTCAGATAGCATCATACAACTCAAGTGATAAAACCATTACGGAGTGGCATTTTCAAATATTAAATGTGCTGTAACATTCAAAACCAACTCATCATTTTTCATCCAGTACCTTCATCTTATAAGCATTGTAATCTATCAAACTTAAGTAAATGCACGTTTGATGTACATTACATTTCGTCTTCCGAGCAACTATTAAGAAGTAACATTGTGCATGGAGCAGGTAATAAAATATTGAGGCATGAGTAATCCAAATTGATTATTATTTCAAAATGCTTTTGGGGTTTGCAGTATTTATAAATGCATAGATGTGGAAAGTAAAATGAGTATTTAATGTATGTTCGAGTATAATTAAATGGTAAATTGAGATAAATATATCTATAGTTTTTGGAAGTTAGATCGCGTTTGAAATCAATAGGGTTTCAGTATTCACTGATTGAAATAATCGTACCGATTTTTTTCTCTAATCGCTTCATTCGTTCGTGAAATATAGCTTCTACAGACTCACGAACACACATACAAGCATACATACATACATACACATATACAAACATACATACATACACATACACTAACATATTTACACACACACACACGCTAACATACTTACATATACACTTATATACATGTACACACATAGATAAACATCACCTCAAAACGTTCGATGTGAGTTCAGCGACGCATTAAACGTGTTCTTCCGTGGAATTCTCTAATTCAAATTCGATTCAGCCACAATTCTTTATGCATATTATGTATGAAGAGAAAGTTAAAATATTTATAATTTTCATATTTATTCCGCAAGTGAAAGTGAATATGTGATATTAGTGATGAGTCTTCTTCAGTGTATTTTGGTAGAAAAAAATGAATACTGAAATGACGATTTCTGAGATTTTCTTATAAAACGATTTAAGCTTAAAGTTACATATCAAGTATTTTAGAGAATAAGTATGCATTAACTGATAGAAGCAGTTTCACTATTAATGTGTGCTTAATAAGCATGTAATTATTAAAATTGATGAGTTTTGGACGCTATAGCAGCTCTTTTCTAGGAAAATAAAATGGATATCTTATATATGTTCAAGTATAATTAAATGGTAAAAGGAGATAAATATATCTATATTTGAAAACATGTATCCCATATAGACTGAAATTTTACGCAAGACTAAAATGGGAGCCAACGACCCTACCGTGCTGAAAACACCGGTTTTCGTTAGATCACCGAAGTCAAGCAGCATCGGGCGCGGTTAGTACTTGGGTGAGTGACCACCTGGGAACACAGCGTGCTTTTGGCACATTTCAGGCGCGGTAGCCCGGTGGTTTGCGCGCTATTTTAGCACGCTGCCACAGCTGCCGCTGTGTTTATGCGGAGTACGATCACGTTAAACATGTGGGTCCGTAAGTTTTTCCGAGAGGTTGGTGGTAGGAGTGTACGTTCCCTGTGAATGCCTCCCCCACTGGGTTCCGGTCTAAATTGGGTGGCACTTCTCGGCCATTCAAACGGTTATTTTACACCTTTCTGGAAGGTCAGTCGGTCTGGGTCTCAACAACAACAACAAGACTAATATGAAGTCCTGGAAATGGAAGTCGGGATAAGAATTTTGATTAAGGCCTTAGTCAAATAGCTAAATATTAATGAACTTTTGCATTGTTAGTATGATAAACGATTTAATGTGTTAAGCCGATTTCCAACTTCTCTGTTACGATTGCTGACAGACATGTCATGCAGATGGTTGGCGACAATAATATGCTTTACTGTTAAGAATTGTGATTAAAATATTAATAATATTGTAACTAACATATATGTGTTTTATTGTTGATTCTTATAAACAATTAAAACAAAGTATTTATGTAAACTAATTTTTCATGATCACGACTGTTAGATGTATTATCATGCTAACTGCCTACATGATTGAAATCATTGCATTTGTTTGCATATTAAACAGCGTACGCTGTACAATCAGTTCAACCGCGAATTATATATTTAACTGATTATTTATATAGTTCAGATTTGGTTCCTTACATTATCATAAAATTCCATCACGGCGAAAACGATCTTAAAACACTAGGAATGAAAATCGAAAAGGCTCTTGAGCTGCTGGTAGATCGTTCAATCGGAGTCGGACAGCATGTGCATCCTCGTCCTTAAACTACTCGGGAGGAGTGAAACAATTTACGAAGCGATATCCTGGGGTTAGTAAGCGCTAGCAAACAAGGAACTGAAACCCAACGGCCGTATTACGCCTGCGTAATTGGAGGATGGAACATGATAGAGCTCTGAAGGTTGACGTGCATCAGTGAGCATGTTCGAGCACGAGCGGCACTTTACTTAATTTTCGAGCACTTTTACTCCAGCTAGAATCTTAGTTATTGTATCAATCGATCCGTTTCAACACCAAGGTCAACGAAAAAGTTTAAGGTTTTGAATATTCAAATTTGGAGCAACGTTACAAATAGATTACAAAGGAATATTTAAAACACCAACATCAATTTGCGTATCAAAAACGGGCGCCATTCCATTTTTAAGCTTTAATTTGAATCGGTTAATGATATTCAGAATAGGTGTCAGATTTAGTGACCTCTATCCATTGAGAACACGAGAAGCGCGAGTGAAGTGATATAAAAATTTCGGTGCTTGCAACATGAATTTTAATTTTTTAAATCAATTAATTCTTCGGTTGTGAATATTTGTCAAAGTCATAAATATTTACAATACCTAAAGAAGCTGCCTTCATTTATAAATTATATTTGCCAAAAGTGATATCAATAAATTAAAATGCATAAATTTGTGATATATCATAATCTATTATTGAAGCATATTTATTTAGCTTGAAGTTATTTAGAAAGCTTTTCAATTGCGGTTTCTATACGGAAGCATTTGCATTGTATGTTGAGAGAATTATTGGCTAAGTAAATGTACTTTAATAAACATTTTATTAAAATTTCAAAGCCGTGACGTCAAAACATTTCACCAAATACATTTCGTCGAACTCATTCTTTAATTTATCGAAATTCTATTTTGAAGCCCGTGTTGACCTCTTTCATATGGTGATTAACCTCGCAAACTTTAAATTACAAAGCAAAAAAAAATGATGTTTCACTTCTTATTGAAATGGTGAAAACTGGAGACTTAGCCATAGTTAAAGGTAAATCTTTAAGAACCTTAATGTCATTTGGTACTAAATTCAGGTTACCTTTTTGTAATAATTCTAATAAAGTCTTAAAGTCAATAAATCTTGACCTTGATAAATATATTTATGGATTAGCTTCTAAATATGTTCAGCCTTTAGAGGCATTTAATATGTGGAAATTTATTATATTAAAATCTGTTAAAAATGCCATTTATAGTATCCTTTTATCTAGATCTATATGTAATGTGGATAATATAAAACACTCTATTAATGATCTTTGACAATCTTTTGTTATTACTTACGTTGATAAAGCCTCTAATAATTATGCTATTATCTGTAAAAACTTCTATATACAATATCTTCTAGATTATTTAAAAAATAATAGTCTATTTAAACTAGATTCACATTCCGTTATTAGTATTAAATTGAAAATTATCAATATGTATAGTGATTTAGATATTAATAATAAATTTTTGAAATTTACATATATTGTGCTTATTCCTAAATTTCATAAAAATCCTATTAAATTTAGAACTGTAACTAGTGGTCATAATTTATACTCTACTACTGCTAGTAAATTATTACTAAGTTATTTAAATGTACTAAATAGTAATTTACGTGATTCTATCAATAACTACATTATTCTAAATAATGGAAAAGAATTAAAAAATAAATTAACATCACTATGTGAAATAATAGGATTTTAAACTTTTGATTTTAAAGATCTATTTAATAATATTAAGATCACTGATCTATATGATGTCATTTTAGCTTTATATAATGCTTATATTACTTCTCATTCTCATCTAACTAAATTTACCAATTTTTCTAAATTTCTCTATTTTGTTCTTTTCAATAATTATATTTTTCAAGGTAATAAATTATACTTACAAGTTTCAGGGTTTCCATAAGGTGGCTGTAGTAGCAGTATGTTAGCTAATTTATACCTACATCATTACGAAAAATTCTTTACTTCAACAGATTATAAAATTTACAGATATGTAGAGAGAGATGATCTGATTTGTTTAGTATTTACTGATAATTATGTTATAGATATAGATTTCTATCCGGATAATTTGGAATTAATACCTAATGAAACTACTATTAGTAAAAATATGAATTATTTAGATTTAAATCTATTTATAGAACCTACTAATGGGATAGTTACTAATTTATATGATAAAAAAGATTTTTTTAAATCCAATATTAATAAAATATTGCCACTTAATTCCTGCAACTCGATTCAATTGTTTAGAAATATTATACTTAATCAACTTTTTAGAATTTATAGATTATCAGATAAAAAATTTCATGTTTTGTACATTAATAACCTCAAAATTACCTGTAAATTATATGAATATCCAGCATATTTAGTAAATGGTATAGTTAATAAGTTTCGATTATCCTAAAATTCTTAATAATCTTTCCTTAGTACCTTATTTTAGCCATTCTTCCTCATTCTCTTGAAATTACATTACAATATATTTTCATCATTTTATTTTGCAGCTTTTACTGTAGAATATCACATTTTACTGCCTTTACGCAGTAAGGTTTTTATTACTTACTCACTTTGACAAAAGTAGATCACTTCTTTACACTTTGCGAATGGCAACAGTGGTCTAGTCATTTATTGCTCCTCATGGTTGTACATTTCAGGTGTATTTTAAGGTATTTATATTTCCAATTTTTTCAATCTTTGTGCTTGTTGTCCAAATAACCCAAGTTTATAGATAAAATTTATCTTGTGTTTCAGAAACGAGCAATTTTGTGTCCATTTCGATTAAATATTTGGACGTGAAAAATAATTTTTTCGAAATGAACTATTCTTAAGCCTAGAACTCTTTCACGTACAAGCTTTAATGCTTGATATTTTTTGTATTCCTATTTTTGATTCCTCACCATTGATATTTGTTGATTATCTTTAGCTTTATGACCTGTAATAAGTATTACAATTTCCTCATTATGGTTGAATTTCAGTTTATTTCATTGTATTTTGTAGACAAATTTTAAGATAGTGTATTATGAGTTATTACTTCCATTCTACAATTGGATTTACAATTTTAATATATATGTATATATATATATATATATATATATATATATTCAATATTTATGCTTGTCGTCCTAATAATACATGTTTATAAATACAATCTATCTTGTGTTTCAGAAACAAGCATTTCTGTGTTCATTTTCATTAAATATTAGGACTTGAAAATAATTTTTTCGAAATGAACTTTTCTTAAGCCTAGAGCTCTTCCACTTGCAGGCTTTGGTGCTTGATATTTTTTGTATTCTTATTTTCGGTTCCTCCCCATTGACTTTTGTTGATTATCTTTAGCTTTCAGACCTGTAATATGTATTATATTTTCCTCATTTTGGTTGAATTTCATTTTATTTTATTGTATTTTGTAGACAAATTTTAAGATAGTGTATTATGAGTTACTACTTCCATTCTACCATTGGATTTACTATTTAAATATATATATATATATATATATATATATATATATATATATATATATAATATATGCTTTTCGTCATATGTGATATATGGCATTATCAGCTTAGTAGTTGCGCTTATGTCCAAATCTCTATCAAAATAATAAAAAACATTGAATATTCTTTCTAATATTCTAATCGCGTGTTGACAGGGCATTTTTCATTATAATCGAGAAAAAAATCATTAAAAAATTAAATAATGTTACGAATTCGTAAAATACTTCATGGCACGTCGCTTTTCATTCATGCCAAATTTTGCTAGATATCGCCAACTTGGCAATTGTGTCCATGTTTTGAAAATTATTCAAATTTTCACATTATATCTAGAAATTTCCAATTTACAACCACTTTCTAAAGATTTCTAAGGGAAGTATGTAATGGAGTCATCGTTCATTTGAACAGAGTTGACGTAATACGATTCAAAGTGAATTGTGAAATATGTCAGTGTTTTGACTACATAATTGAGTTTTTTTTATGAATTAGTTGAGCATTTAATTGTCGTTTTGTTGTAACTAACAGCTGTTTTGTGATATAATAAGGTAGAGCTGTGTATTGTTCCTGTTGACGCTTATTGGTGATTTTAAATAAAGCGTTAGTCATTTAGAAGTTAGGACTCAGTTTTGTACCCACGAGTTCAGAGGATACGATGTAACAGTAAACTCACTATTTTAAATTGGGTAAATATTTTAGAAGTGTTTTTTACCAAAAATGAACAGAAATCATTTACTGAATCAACTAATTACGTGACCAATCTTAAAAACCAGATTTTAAGGTAACTTTATTAAAAAACCATCCTACAGACGTACACAAATAAATAATTTTAAGCCAAAGCGCTTTCGAACACCTTCATGCTCTTCCTCAGTGGCAAAAGAATCAGAACAGATGCCATCATGCCTCAATACATTCCAATGCCGTCAAGTAAAATTTGCATATTGTGAGACCAGAAATTGTTCTCACATGAAACACTTTTATTTGGAAATTTATGATGCCCAGAATGGCAAACAAAACTGTAGTCTGGCTGACACCAGAGTTTATGAGGACTTGAACTTTAAGGTCAAAAGACTATAAATTTAGGGGTTCAATACCAGAGGGTCTGAGCTGGGCCATACTAAATGTGCAATAGTGCAATTATGTAAATAAGAACTAATAAGCGCCAATAAGAAGTAAAGGCGGAGTTATGAAATACATTGGACCCTAAGGGGCCTAATTTTTCAAAAATTTTTTAAGCGGATTTAAAATTTATAAATTACTTCTAAAATTTTAGGTAATATTCAAATTTTCCCATAAAATATATAAAAAAATTTCAGCAAAATATATTCAGTAGTTTTTTAAATAAAAATTAAAATAATTACACCTCTTATATGAAGCGATCCCGTGACCATTATATGAAGTGATCACGTGACCCACTTCGAAATGAAATATGGCATCCATCTTGTCTCAAAATCCTGATTTTTAAAGTTCGTTTTAATTGATATTGAGTGTTGTATCCCTCCTACAACCGATTTATTTTTGCCTAATATCTGTGCGTCTACATACTGAAACACCACAATTACAATATATTTGAGTTTAAATGATCATCCAAATTTAATTATTTCTGCAACGAAGCCTATTTTTCACTTATATAAAATGTAAACAGGAAAATATGTAGAATGAGTTGTATAAGAATTGCTGCACTTCTTTAACGCAAAATTATTTAGCTCATGGAGTCTGCATAGCTGATATGAATGAAAAATTCATTGATTTTACAGAGAGAAGAATGATTTTTTTCGATGAAGTTTTAAGCATAGAGTTGAAGGCCCAGGCCACACGACTAACCCAAGGTTTTTTTTTTTTTTTTTTTTTTTTTTTTTTTTTCTTTAAGCATAGAGTGTAATTATTTGTACCTCCATGGTCTTTTAAATAATTTTTTGAATAAAATAAATTATTATAGTATTGTGATGAATGGAATTAATGGGAAAATGGTTATGAACGAAATGCTGCTTTTATAGAGAGAGCCAGACGTTTTATATTTCGATGGCTTCATTTGTATAAATTTCAGTTGTTTTTGATGAAGTTTTCAAATATAATAAATTATTTTAATATTATGATAATGTTAAAAACATTATCGAGGAGCCAGGCGATTTATATTTAATTGACGTCATTTGAACGAATTTCATTGTTTTCGATGAACTTTTAAGTTTTAAATATAATAAATTATTTAATTTTTAAAATATTACCGAAGAATGTATCGCATTTTAGAGATATTTAAATGAAATTGCATTGAAGTTAGAAAGTGTTTAATAATCTATGCTTTATGCATGATTGATCTTTCTTGTGTAATTTGTCAAGAAATAAATTGTACTAACAGAAACTATATTTGTTTTTTTAAACTGATATATGGATACTTAAACCCTCGTTTATCTTCAAAGGAAATATGCAGATTTTAAAACATATATTTTATTCCAGTGTACGTGCTACCCCTACTAAAAGGCTATGTCTAATTTGAAATTTGCATCATATATCAGGTGAAGCGGGACATATTCATTACGGGTTGCACTTCCAATAAATGTAGGATTTAATAGCTGTTTTATACTGAACTAGCAATTTGTTATTTAAATGAAAAGTTGGAAAATATGATTTATTTTATATTTAATCGAATGTTTTTAAATTGCGACTAATGAAAAATTTGTGAAAAGAACTAAAGTAATCAAACGTCTCTCCGTGCTTTTAGAATTTCGTAGTTTGTGTAAAATCTAGATTTCTTTAAAAAATAAATAATTTTCCAGCAAATGTGCAATATATATTGCAATTTTCAAATGGTTTCATTTAGCTTTTTTCTCGAATAGTCAAATTCAATAAATGCACTAAATTCCATCTCAAACTCTCAGTTCTTCCTAGAGATATTGTTGTCACTGTGGGAAGGAAGAAATTGTATCTTGACAGTCGTGGTAAATCAAAAACTGTCATTTTAGTCTATTTCTGGCTAAAAAAGAATATCTAAGTCAGCTCAGTTTGAAGTAGGAATAATATTTCTTAACTTTCAATTCTTTGTTTCACACGCATATTAAAAATACTTTTGCTGGTGGCTGTATTCTTTTGGTGACTAGGTCTTTTCTCCTTATATTCTTCATGAATTTTCATGCCAATGGTTTGACCTTGTCGACCAAAAGATATGTATAAACCAAGGTATGCGTAATTTTCCGATATTCCAAAGTTATGCATATATTAATCTGCGTGCTAAAGTGGCTAATCTTATCCGTGGCTAAAGGAATCTCTGGTCGAGATTAGCTTAAATCCTTGTACCACTATAACAAACTGTAACTTTTTCGATTATTCAGTGCTAGAAGATATACCGGTCGTTGCATGGGTCCAAAATAAGTCTCTTATTTAAATATTGCAGATACCCTTCTGATAGACCCTAAATAAACTTGCTGCAATTTTCCACGCATATGCACAACTATCGGGGTCGCTGATCATTGAAGAATGACATAAAAATATTTTGTATGCTTTATATGCTATACCTTTAAAACTTTCGAATTGAGAAAATTGAAATTTAAGATGTTAGACTTCTGAATTTCTTAAAACAAACATTAATAAATGAAAATACTTGAAGTCTCGGAAAAGAAAATTAGTTCATTTCCCCCCAGAAGTAAAATTGGCAAAATTAATTAATATCGCAGCGAGTTTTCATCCGATTAGAATCAAACTTTCAGACCACACTTATAATATTAAAATAATCCCAAGTTCCAAAATTTTAAAAAATTATTTTTTAACTTCCCAAATTTAGAAAATTGTGCATTTTATTGCAGTCCATGGTTAAACAGAAAGTTTGAGATATCGTTCGCAGAAAAAAAATCTGTGTCTGGAACGCGATCACTGAATATTGTCTGCAGCTGCGATGGATAAATTAATTTCTGGAATTCGCGAAAAATGACGATTTTGAGGTTTTGAAAGTTCATAAGCTTTTAAACTAATTCGAGTTTTAAAAAAGCGACGAGGTCTTTAGTCGTACTGTGAGTTCATCTAACTCTGTAAATAATTTCGCAGTTGTTCGGAGCTTCTATTTTTCACTACAGACAACGTAAAACTTCATCGAAAAAATCGTCCTTCTCCTTTTAAAATCAGTGAATATTTCATTCATATCATCTATGCAGACTCCATGAACTAAATGATTTTGTGTTAAAGAAATACAGCAATTGTAATACAACTCATTCTACATATTTTGCTGTTTGCATTTTACATAGGTGAAAAATAGGCTTCGTTCTAGAAATAATCAAATTTGGATGAGCATTTAAACTCAAATATATTGTAATTGCGTTGTTCAGTATGTAGATGCATAGAATTTAAGCAAAAATAAAGTAATTTTAGGACGGATACAACACTCAATATGAATTAAAAAGAGTTTTAAAAATCACGATTTTGAGACAAGATGGATGCCATATATCATTTTGAAGTGGGTCACGTGACCTTTTCATACCATGGTCACGTGATCGCTTCATATAAGAGGTGTTATTATTATTTTAATTTTTATTTAAAAAACTACTGAATATATATCGCTGAATTTTTTTTTGTATATTTTACGGAACAATTTGAATATTACGTAAAATTTTCGAAGCAATTTGTGAATTTTAAATCCGCTTAAAAAATGTTTGAAAAATTAGGTCCCATAGAGCTCAATGTATTTCATTTTTTCAACCCGGGTACAGTCCAAAACTAATTGGGGGATGTTATTCATTTATATTCCCATAGGTCCTACAGACCGTCTGAACAACATACTAAAATTTCATTTTGATTAAGTCATTTTTACTTCAGTTATCGTGCTAACGGACAGACAGACAGACAGACAGACAGACAGACAGACAGAATGAACAAAGTCATAAACACTTTTCAACTTTGTTGTAAAGTGTTAAAAATGCATGCACATTTTCCTTTATAAATATTCCTGAAATATGCATTCATTTCAGATAATATCTAAAAATCCTGTTTACATGTTTTCGATAATATATAAAGCATATATATATAAACAAACATTTTAAATATGTATGACAACGTTTGCTAATAATATTTTTATTAGACAGAAGGACACTATTCTGTAGAATAATTTCAAGTATTAGTTCACATTTTTGATGAATTATTTTGAAGAAAAAATTCAAATTACCATACTTGGTAAGTGAAACTAGTGAGTTCTATATAAAGATAGATGGTGGTAATTGTTTCCATTGCCAACTATAGTTTAAAATAAATTTATTCAGCGGCTTTTAAATCTGTTTAGACAGTTCTATGGCAATAGTACAGTGGATTATGGGATATATATTGTTTTAATGGATCTCATAAAACTTTTCAGCTCATACATGAACATCGAATTAGCTTTTAAGAACCGAGTGATTTAAATGGAAATAAGCGGCAAGTCACTGTACATTGCGATATAGATTAAGTTCGCAGTTAATGCTGCTGGATTGTACAACCCTATCTTAGAACCATTTAACTAAATCATAGGTACGAATGTCCGCTGCAATTCTTTGACATAGATTTGATTTGAAGGAATGTATTAAAATTTTATATAGAGATAGAAATAAATTCTATATCTTTAATTTAGAATATTTTTAGAAGTTCCCATTATGATGATTATAGTTAATTGTTTATACTGCAGAAATTATTTTATTTTTATTTTATTCAACTTACGTGGCAACTACAGATGAAATCCAGTTACAGTAGCCACACAAGAAATTAAAAAGTACAGAACATGGGTGTCGTGGGACAGTATTGGAATTTTCCTGTCACCACTTCACTTCCAGAAAGTATTACCCCCCCCCCCCTCTCTCTTTGGAAACGGTTGACATTCCATTGCTCTGAGTAGGAGACCAGCTGCAGTCGTTAGAAAGTGACAAAGGACGCTATGTTATTTTTAAATAAAATGGACACCTGCAAGAGGGCTAGAGCCCCCCAATTTTTAGCCAACCCTTTGGAAGGGGCCAAATCTAGTGATTCGATGGAGCCCGGCCGCGTCACTGAATTTATGGGTTTTCGAACCTATAGCGGCCAAGCGTCAGCTATGGAGCCCAGTCAGGGGATTGTCCGTTTTCCCGACGAAGAGAAGAAGAGTTGAGGGAGAACTCAGTTAGTATTTTTGAGAGTCAAGTGCTGGTCGTCTAAAAATCGACGGAGGAGAGCTGTCCCGATGCCGTCCTGCCCGTGCCTTAAAGGGGTAAGTCCTTTTGTCCTCTCCCACTGCAGACTGAGTATCAGAGAATAAAATTAGAGTCTAATAAGGAAGTTAACTGCCTAACTAGAGGTTTAATATGATAATTAATTAAACTAGAGAGAGGGGAATGATCAGATTGATCATTATTCAATACCTACGACTTAGCGAATGTAAATATATTGTATGTATGTAAGATGATATTTTGTGGTTTTAAATTATAAGTAACAAGTTTTAAATATAAGTATTTTAAAAATAAAAGCTTTATTAACTTTTAATTAGTATTTATTGTGTATTCTCGTGATGCATTTTCTAATTGATCTGAACCTGGAGATATGCTCGGTAATCGAGCAAGTGGCGTGCAGAAACACGATTAACGGCCAAAGTGTAATTGAAGTTTTTCAGCGGAGCCACGCCACATATTATGGCGCCGAGAGCAGTCTTGTGCACAGTTATCAAAGTGCCTCGATTAATATTTGACTGGATAATTTAATTATTCAAAATTCAAAATTCAGAGAAATTTTTGTGTGAAAAGAATATGCATCATGGGAAGATCTTTGTAATATTGTAAATAATAAGTGAGTTAATATTTAGTAGTTTGAAAGTATATATAAAAATTGTACAAGATGCCGGATACAAATAATACAGAAGCGCCCGAGCAGGGAGGTGAGAAATAAAGTCGTTTACAGTGGTTAACCTTTTTACTTGGGGTTTTCGAAGGAAGTGATGAGACAGACTGTAAAATATTTTTCGATCAATTTGATTCGATAGCCAAGCTGGGAAAATGGACCGAACCAGAAAAACTCGTAGTATTAAAGTCGCGTTTAAAGGGAAATGCATTAAAATTCCTAGCGAGTTCGGCGGAATTACGTAAAGAAAGTTCGTACGAAGTACTAAAGGAAAGACTACTAGAATTTTTTTCACAAAGGACTAGCATAACGATCCGCCAAATGCAATTTACTCTAACTAAACAATTTGAAGGTGAGAGCGTCAAGGCATTAGCCCACAGAATCAAATGTATCACGCTGACTTATCTCGAAAGTGCAGGTGTTTTGAGTAGCGAGGAGTCAAAAAAAATCATAGACCAATTAAGGCTAGGAAAATTTTTGGACGCACTAAACATACAAATCAAGAGAGAGGTGCTAAAAGCAAACCCGTTATCCTTCGAAGCGGCGATTGTAATTGCCGAAAATATAGAAAACGCAATAGCAATTGCTCCACCAGAAGCAGAAGCTTTAAACAATATTGTCAGGCACCCTGGACCACCGGCATTAGAAACTGAAATAGAAAAACTACGAAAAGAACAGGAAAGTGCTAACAGATACATTTTAAAAACAATAGGCGAACAAATTAACGCACTTAGATTGGAGCAAAACACACATAAAGCTAGAACTCCTAATAATAATATCCCTAATGATATGTTTTGTCTATTTTGTGGACGCACAAACCATCTGATGATAAATTGTAGATTATATAACCGGGATAATGAAATGCGTAGATCTCAGAGTTCACGCCCACAGGAGTTTAACAACCAGAGCGAAAGGCAGTATACGCAAAGAGAAAGGCAGGGGCCAGCTAACAATTTTCCCCGCGGAGAGTACGCAAGACGAAATCCGGGGTTTTCACGTACATTTAGAGGGAATAGATACAATGAGAGAGAAAATACATTCCCCAGAAGATCTTTAAACTAGAGAGGGGCGGCAATTATCATAAGCTCCCAGAAAACCCGCCCCAGTTAAGTTACGATGGATTTGGTTATGTTGATAACCAGGGAGAAATAAAGAATGCACGAATTCATAAGGATAGGAAGGTGTGTAAATACAAAGTGATTTCTGCTTTAGACGAAAAATTAGGAGAAAAATCTATAAAATTACCTACAATACAAGTAATATTTAATAAAATGCCCGTTGCAATGATGATAGATAGTGGCGCAACGATTAGTATAATCGGAAAACAAACATTCCAAAAAATAAGAGAAATATGTCACGTTAAATAATATCAAGATCAGTCACGATTAAAACGTTGGCAGGAGAAAGACTAAATTATATAAACGTTATACAAACGTCATTTAAAATTGAAAAGAAAAACTTTAAACACATATTCTACGTTACTACCGCCAAATTTCCGCATAATTATGCTGGGATAATCGGATAGGATTTTTTGAAATTTCTTAACGCCATTATTGATACAAAACAAAATATACTAAAAATAGATGATATAATAATCCCTTTAGGAGAGCAAGAAAGCGTGCTAAACATAATTTCAGACACAGCAATTAGAACGCGCAAGAAAATTAAAATAGACCCGCAAGAATCTAAACTAGTTGAAATTAATTGCACTTACACAGAAAATAAATTAGAAAATTATAATTTTGAACCAAAAATTTTAAAACAGCCTTTAAACATCAACCCAACGATTTTTCACTTAGAAACTGAAGAGACTAACCCAAATAAATTCATATCAATTAAGAATGAAGGGTCACATAAAATTACACTTAATAAAAACACTTTGATAGGGAAATTAAAATACAATAGTAAACAGGATAATGAGGAAATTCACTTTATAGATACTACTAGGAATAAAATAGAATTGGAAGATAGAATAAATAAAATAAGAGAAATTAGACGGAACGAATTACTGGAAATAGACTTTAACTTAGACCATATGCCAGTCGATCAGAGGAAAGATTTATTAAAATTATTAATGGATTACGGAGACGTATTCTCCAAAAATTTAAACACTTTAGGATGTACAGAAGTAGTAAAACCTAAATTTATTCTTTCGCACCAAAATCCGATAGAAACTAGAGCATATGAGGTAACCTACGCTTTGAGAAAAGAACTAAAAAGACAAATTGACGAAATGTTACAAGCAAACATAATTAGACATAGTGACTCTAATTATAGCGCAGGAATGGTTCTAGTGAAGAAAAAAAATACGGATAAATTCAGAATTTGTTTATATATAAGACTTTTAAACAGTATTTCACAAAACTTTAATTATCCAGTGCCAAGAATTCAAGATATAGTGACAAAACTAGCAGGTTTCGAATTTTACGCAAAATTAGATTTCCAGAGCGCATTTTCACAAATTTTGTTACCAGAGGAAGAAAGACATAAGATGGCATTCACAAGCCCATATGGAAGATTCGAATACAACAGATTAATATTTGGACATAAAACTAGCGGCGTGTGGTTTAAAAAGGCTATAGATATTGTTCTTAAAGATTTACACGAACATGACATTTACGCATATTTTGATGATGTGGTTTTAGCGGCACACACATATGAAGGACTAAAAGAGAAATTAGATCTTGTTTTTCAAAGGCTAAGGGATTTTAATTTAACGTTGACACCGACCAAATGTGAATTCTCTAGAGAGAAAATGGAATATTTAGGGTTTACAGTGACTAAGTCCAACTGATAATAATACAAAAAAAATTGTTTCTTTCCCCAGACCAAACACTGTTCGAAAACTTAAAAAATTTCTAGGCCTATGTAACTTTTATCGAACATTAATCCCAGACTATGCGCAACTCACCGCTCCACTAGTTGAGCTAACGGCTAAGCGGAATAGATTTTCATGGTCTCCGCAATGCAATGACGCATTTCAAGAATTACAAAATAAATTTTTTCAACATCCTTTAGTGCTGCAACCGGATTTAGACAAACCGTTCTACCTTAATACAGACGCAAGCTTGACCTCAATTTCTTCAATTCTGTTACAAAAGAATAATGAATGCTTACAACCAGCACTTTACTACAGTAAAAAACTTAAACCACAAGAACAAAGATATCCCGCAGTAAAAACGGAGCTCATGGCTATATTCTACGGAGTTAAAAGTTTCCACAATTACCTTTACGGGAAAAAATTCTATATTATTTCCGACCACAGACCCCTTAAGTATCACTTAAAAATTTCTAACACGGCTAATTTGGAAGCCCGCTGGCTATTAAAACTATCTGAATATGACTATGACTTTTTACACATAGACGGAAACTCGAACATCTTAGCAGACTATCTCTCCAGAGAAAATTTCGAGAACAACCTCGGTAACATAGAAATTGTAGGGAATAAAAATAATATTGAAACAATAAACAGCTTAGAAAATAAATCCCAACTTCCAAATATCGAAGAAAAACACAGAGAGCAAATTAAGGACGAAATTGTAAATAAACTTAGGAATAATATTAGAGAACAGCAGCATAGTAAAACTAAGGATTTCGAGCAATATTTTATTGACCCAGAAACGGATCTATTGATGTATGTCTCGCAAGATAAAAATATCATCCGCGATAGCTCAATAGAACGGGTAGTGATTCCGAAGAGTTTACAAAGAAGAATCTTACTACATTTGCATAGCCCTCATCAGGGAGTAGGAAAACTTTACGATTTGGTTAGCAAACGTTATTTTTGGGTTGGAATTTATGGAGACACAAAAAATTATGTAAATACTTGTGAGGACTGTAGGGGACTCAAAGGAGTGCACCCCCCCCCTTCCCGATGGGTAGGAATGTAATCCCGCAATATCCAGGAAATTTGGTGTCTCTTGACATTTTGGGATCCCTAAGAAGAAGTAAATATGGGAACCGGTACATTTTGACTGTGGTATGTCATTTTAGCAGGCACGCGGAACTTTATCCGATAGATAATATTACTGCGGACACCATTGCAACAAAATTAATTACATATGTGACTACTTACGGGAAAAGCGAATTTGTGTTGACGGACCGCGGGAGCCAATTTACCAGTCAATTATTTAAATCTATACTTAATAAACTAGATATCCATGCAAAATTAACTTCAGCAGCGAATCCGAGAACAAACGGAATCTCAGAAAGAATTAATTCAGCCATAAAACGTGCAATCGAGTGTTACAAGCAAGACGATTGGGAAACAGCCGTAGGAATTCATAAAGCATGTTATAATGCAGTAGACCACCCAGCCACAGGTATGTCACCGAACTTCCTGTTCTTTTCTCGGGACCTACCATTATTTATGGACATCGTACCAAATAACGCTGAAGAGACTCAAAATTATATACGAAACCAACCCCAAAAGCTGGAAACTATGGCCGTAGCATACAAACAAGCCTACGAAAATTTAATCCGCACACAAGAGATACAGGAGGAAAAATATTTAAAAAAAGCAAAATTTAGAAAACTAGAAATAGGCCAAAAAGTTTTTGTAAAAAACATACCAAACTTCGGAAAAAAACGCTTTAGAGGCCCGTATAGAATAATAGAAAAACTAACAACCCACTTATTTTTATTAAAACTAATTAAAGATCCTAGGGCAAAGCCAATCAAAATAAATATAAATCGAATATATGAAATGCCTGACAGGAGACCGCACTTATTACATGAAGAACAGATCCACGCAGAAATCGGAACGGGAAGAGACTCTCAAAGCGACTTGCAAACCGAAACAAACAGAGCGCCAGGCGTTGCCACCAAAAATGCTGAGAATAGCTTTTTCGATCAAATCCTTCCATTTCAACTCGAATTGGAAGAAAGCCTCTCCTCGAGGGAAACGCAAGTGCGTCCCCCTCTCCCGGCAGAGCAAAAACAGGTTCAGCAGAGAGAACAGATTGTCAAAGAGAGATCGGAAGCGGAGGAAGATATAGCGCCCGGTCAATCGGCTATTCCTATCACAGAGAATACAACGAACACTGACAAAGTTAGCTCAAATAATTTAAATAATCCCCAAGAGGAGGATAACGTAGAAAATATACATGAACAGAAATCAACCGTTTACGGGAGAGTATTTCACAACTCTCGCTATAAACTGAGGCCACGGAAAATAAAATAACGTTTAATAGGTCAGTGGAAAATAATTTAAAGTTACACGTAGGTCACTTAAATATAAGTTAAAGTAATACCGATTAAAATAAATTCAGAGTAAAGATTATCTCAATACAGACTTAGAGGAGTAAAACGAAATGTAACAAAAACTTTTATCATTAACGCGCCATTATGAATGATATTTAAAGAAATAACCGCAAAAGTGAGGCAATTAAATTAAACTTTCACGTAATTTAAAACTTAGGGAGTTAAGGTAAGGTAAACTGAGATGCAGGCGTCTAAAGTTTAAATGACCGGACAGACAGAGCGATCGGCTGTCAGTCGAACACCCTAAGCAAATCTAATTCCTAAAATAAGTAATTTAAACTTTAAGTAAGCAAATTTAAGCACCCTAGCGAAACAAGTACATTAAACTTTCATCCTAAATAAATAATAAGAGTAATTTTACTCACGGAGTTTCCAGAAAAAAATTTATATGTGTAATCCAATTTGTTAGAAAATCCGTTGATCAGAACACAAAGAGACGGTACTACTGCCGCGCGTTGACTTTGAATTTTTTCGACCCAACTCGAGGTCCAGTCACATGACCAGCGGAAACATATCACGTACGCGGTTTCAATTAGAGAGAATTACCGCAGGACAGAATCAAAGACAGCGTCTGTTATTGGCCCACATAAAGAAAAATAAAAGAGAAAAAACTTTTGTCAGGTCGTACGAAAGGTGACCGATGCTAGAGTAGAAAGTATACTACGGTACAGGCCTTTACCAGGGATAGCAATTTTAAACCGGACAGCCGGGTGGTACGTAAAGAGGGGAATCAAAAACGTTTAGAAAAATTATTAGAGAAAATGATTAGAAATGAATAGAGAAATGGTTAGAGAATTAAGTAGAAATTAGTAGAAAAATGATTAGAGGATGGAGTAAAGTAATTGATTAAGACTGAATTAAGTAGAGAAATGGTTAGAGGATGGATTGAGGTGATTGATTAAGGTCTGGAATGAAATAAGACATTTAAGAGGGCTCTTGAAAGTAAGAATAAATAATTCTTAAGAAAACAAAAATTCTTTTTTCAATAAGAATTTCTATAAAGAATATATATATAAATGGTTAATGTAAAATAAATGTGATTAAGAGAAAAAATGTGTTTAATGTAAAATATGTAGGGTAAGAATGTAGAAAACATTAAAAGTAAAATGTTCTCTGGTACAATGCAGTGGACAGAGTTCAAGGACTCTAAACCTCCTACGTCTAGTTGTATATTAAAGTACGAATAGAATGTCTAATGCGAAATTACATCAGTTTTTTTTTATATTGATAAAGTACATTGTGGAAAAGACTATGTGCATTTACATACCCTAACTATGATTATCGGGAGAAACTGCAGAAGTTTGCAGACACGGATCCGGTCTTCAAAAACGAAAGCTGCCATTGTAAAGACTTTTGCAGCAACAAAGGCGTAGTTTTACAGCTCACATAAGCCTTTACCAGCACATGTATGCAGCACCATTAACCGAAAACGAAATCATTCCTTCCTTGGACCAAAGGGTACCAAACAGTGCAAATTCAACTTCATTTTCATCGTTTTAATGCAACGTCTTAGTGCAACTTCATTTTCGCAGTGTTAAGTGCAACTTCATTTTCACAGTTTTAGTGCAACTTCCTTTTATAAAGTGATGTCACAACTGATCCTGCTCAGAGAATATTCCTTCCATATGGAATATCACTAATTTTGTTACCCTACAGAACAAACTATCAATCCTTTAGTGTATAATGTGAACGAACAATTGTTCCCAATTCATGTGTTCTCATGACAAACTTTCATATTATGTGAATACACTTAACAGACTAGAAAGTACAATCAGTATGCTACATTAGACTGTTTGGCAAATTTATACCATACGGACAGTGACAATCTTGCACCTTAATTAGTCTTTGGACATACTTGGAGAGACAGAATATTTCCATACCTATAGGGCGTGTCATTATGTATATAATTTTAATGTATAATTTTATTGTTAAATGTTATTGTTATCTCTTTTCATTTATATGTATACAGTGTATAATTTTTAACCTTTCTTTGGTAGCTTAACTGTTTGAAAAAGAAACTTGGTTTCTTTTCTCTAGTTGGGGGAAGCCAGTGTCGTGGGACAGTATTGGAATTTTCCTGTCGCCACTTCACTTCTAGAAAGTATTACCCCCCCCCCTCTCTCTTTGAAAACGGTTGACATTCCATTGCTCTGAGTAGGAGACCAGCTGCAGTCGTGAGAAAGTGGCAAAGGACGCTATGTTATTTTTAAATAAAATGGACACCTGCAAGAGGGCTAGAGCCCCCCAATTTTTAGCCAACCCTTTGGAAGGGGCCAAATCTAGTGATTCGATGGAGCCCGGCCGCGTCACTGAATTTATGGGTTTTCGAACCTATAGCGGCCAAGCGTCAGCTATGGAGCCCAGTCAGGGGGTTGTCCGTTTTCCCGACGAAGAGAAGAAGAGTTGAGGGAGAACTCAGTTAGTATTTTTGAGAGTCAAGTGCTGGTCGTCTAAAAATCGACGGAGGAGAGCTGTCCCGATGCCGTCCTGCCCGTGCCTTAAAGGGGTAAGTCCTTTTGTCCTCTCCCACTGCAGACTGAGTATCAAAGAATAAAATTAGAGTCTAATAAGGAAGTTAACTGCCTAACTAGAGGTTTAATATGATAATTAATTAAACTAGAGAGAGGGGAATGATCAGATTGATCATTATTCAATACCTACGACTTAGCGAATGTAAATATATTGTATGTATGTAAGATGATATTTTGTGGTTTTAAATTATAAGTAACAAGTTTTAAATATAAGTATTTTTAAAATAAAAGCTTTATTAACTTTTAATTAGTATTTATTGTGTATTCTCGTGATGCATTTTCTAATTGATCTGAACCTGGAGATATGCTCGGTAATCGAGCAAGTGGCGTGCAGAAACACGATTAACGGCCAAAGTGTAATTGAAGTTTTTCAGCGGAGCCACGCCACAATGGGATACAAGATTACTAAGTAGTAAACATGTCAAGCGCATTGAAACAGTCTTTTTTAAAACAGGCAGGAGTCAAGTTAAATATATCAATATGAGCACAATAGGTATTATGTAGATCAACAAATTTATATATAGAATAGCATTTAATGTAGTTGTGTTTAACAGTAGTTATTGTGAAATAGAGTTTTTTCCTGGTATTATTGACAGGTATGTGGAATTCCAGGCAAGGAAGTTAGTAGGGCAATCAATAGTATTATTTAAAACCTTATAATAAAACAAGAGGCAGGACCAGCTTCTTCTTTTTTTAAGAGACATTAAACTATATTTCTGTCTGAGTTCTCTTGTATGCATATCATAAGGATAATAGCCAGTCAATCTGTAATCAATAGTACGTAATAGTTTATTTTGCACGATTTCTATCCGTTGAGAATGCAGATTGTAAACAGGGTCCCAAATCATTGCACAATATTCCAAGATTGGTTTAACAAGGGTATTATAAATACAAATAATTGTATCAGATCTGGCAAAAACACGAGATCGTCTAAAGGTGAAACCAAGTCTTTGGTAGGCTCTTTTAATAATATTATCGATATGTCTCTGAAAGTTAAAAGTATCATCGA
The DNA here is from genome assembly GCA_951213105.1 of Amaurobius ferox. Taxonomy (NCBI): domain Eukaryota; kingdom Metazoa; phylum Arthropoda; class Arachnida; order Araneae; family Amaurobiidae; genus Amaurobius; species Amaurobius ferox. Next base: position 35,240,663 of record OX578135.1, on the reverse strand, counting down.
AAGTGACACCTAAATCAATAATATGAGTACATCGAGATAGAGATGAATTATTTAAAATATAATTGTAATTAAGAATATTATGAACACAGCTTAATTATGAACATAATAATGAACACAGCTTAATTATGAACATAATTATGAACACAGCTTCTTTGTTGCACAAAGTATCCTAGTTGCCTTGTAGACGCTACGCTCGCCAACCCCCTTAACTTGCTTCTTGAGCACTGAGTACGCAATGGATACCGTCATTGTTAACTGACATTCACCAGCCCTAGAACACGCTGCGCTAGCTCTTCCAATATGGACAGCGCATACGAATGCCTACGTTTCCCATGCTCTCTGATGCTCGCAGTACCCTGGTGGCTCATTGACTGCAGCTCATTAACCCCATAACTCGATTCACCAGTCGGAAGGCTTCGCCTCCTAATCGATGACGCTCACTGAACACCGGGGCTCTGTCCTCCATTGGATGTCGCTCATTCACCCCCGTAACTGAATTTGCGAATCGGGAGACTTCGCTTCCTACTCGCTGACGATGGCTAAGTTAGCTTCGCGAGCATTTTCGTGTCGCTTGCTACGGAGACGTAATGCTTCTGTTAGGGATAGTCCCTTGTTAACTGACATTCAGAAGCCCTTTCAATTCGGACGGCGCACGCGATCGCCTAAGTGTCCCATGCTCGCCCCGGGATCCCCCTCCATTGACTGAAACTCATTAACCGTAGCTAACCGCAGGCGTGATGTCCACGTGGGGGCTTCGTCTTATTATTAGCAGATGCTGGTCAACTCCCTTGACTTCGCAAACAATGTCACCAAGCTCAGCACCTTATTCGCTACGCTCTCCAACTCCGAATATCGCTTCGTGTGTTGGAAGGCTTCGTCTTTACTTCTTGGTGTTCGCTGAGTTTGCATGGCGAAAAATTTCATGCCATCTGCTATTAAGAACAATAGCTTACTGTATTAGGATGCAACGGCAAAATGTTATAACTGCAGGTCTTGCAGTCCTTTGTTAACTGACATTCACCAGTCCTAGAACTCGTTTCTCGAACTCTTTCTATTTGTCCGACGCAGAAGATCGCCTACGTGTCCTATGCTCGCTAAAGCTCGTAAAACACCTGGAGACTCCCATCCATTGATTGCCATTCATTAATCGTAGCTCGCAGAAGGCGTGATGTCTCCGTGGAGGCTTCGTCTCGTTATTAGCTAACGTTCACCAATCCCCTTAACTTTTCGAACCATGTCACGAAGCTCAGCACTTTAATCGCTAAGCTCGCCAACTCCAAATATCGCTTTGAAAGTTGGGAAGCTTCGTTTTTTACTTTCTGGCGCTCGCTGAGCCTGTATCGCGAAGCCTTTCGTGCCGCTTGTTATTAAGAACGATAGCTTACTGCATTAGGAAGAAAAGGCAAAATTTCAAAGCTGTATGTTTTGAAATCCCTTGTTAACTGACATTCACCTGCCCTAGAGTTCGCTTCGGGGAATATTCAATTTGGACTGAGCACACGATCGCCTATATGAACCATGTTCGCTGAAGCTCGCAAAACTCCGGGAATCCGCCCTCCATTGATTGCCACTCTTTGATCTCAGCTCGCCGCAGGCGTCATGTCCCCAGGGGCTTCGTCTCATTATTAGTTGACGATCACCAACTACCTTAACTTCGCGAACAATGTCACCAAGTTCAGCCCCCAAATCGCTACATTCGCCAACTCCGAATATCGTTTCGAGGGTTGGGAAGCTTCGTCTTCTACTTTCTGGCGCTCGCTGAGCCTGCATCGTGAAGCTTTTCGTGTCGCCTGCTATTATGAACGATAGCTTACTGTATTAGGAATGTCTGAGCATGCGCGAGAATTCCGACATCGCATCGTGCTACAAGAAGTGCGCAGCAGAGAACTTTGTATGTGTTGGCAGAACTCGAATAACTTGCAAACTACGAGGTTGTATCCTCAAGCGGGAACCTTTCCCCATCTTATAGTCAGCGAGATTTATTCCCCAAATTACAAAATACATTCTGTGTTGTACAATGTATATCGTTCTTGTTATGTTTTATTTAAAACTTAAAAAAATAAGGTGGTCCGTCAATTTCTATTTCACAAAATTTTCTTACATTCTCAACAAGGAAGAAACGTCAAAAATTTCGTAACTGTAGGTTTTGCTGCTTATTCGTATTACAGTTTCATAATACTTGTTCAGTATAGAGATATTTACAACAATAAGACATTTAATTGTTCTGCAATATAACAATGGAATCCTTATGTTCCTGACAACAATGTTTGCGAAACGCTCTGTTTGTTTGTCAGAATAAGCGATAAGTCATATTACTGTTAATATTTCACATTTTCCCAAGTGCATTATTAATGTTGTAGTCATGTTTAGAAATAAATGTCTATACTTTTAAAGTTCTTAATGCTTAAATAACTTAGTTCTCGCCCATTTTGTAGCGTTTCTACCAAAAATCAATCAGAAAGAAGCTAATCGTGTCGACCAATTAAATCTTCGCCCGTAGAGAAGAAAAATTTTCACTTCAGAAGTGAATAAAACATTTGAAAAACCCATTAACTAAATCGAAATTTAAAAAAAAGGGCTCCGTCATGCAAAAATTCAACTACGTAGGTACATGCCAATAAAAATTCGAGTTCTTGCTATTGCTAGTCTGTTCAGGACGCGAACACGCAGCTCAAAAACCCTTCCTTTGATCTTGATATTAAATATTTCCTAAACTACATTTTAAATTGAAAACCGGTTTAGATCAGTGTGTTCCTCCCCTAATAGTTTTCTATAAATGTACCAAATTTTCTAATTTTGTATGCTATAGATTTTGCGCTACATAACAGAGAAACTTGAGAAATGCGAAATTTGTGAAACAGCGGCGGTGACAACGGCGGCTACATTTTTAATATACTATAATTCCTAATATACCTCCTACTGTGAGACAGCCGTGAGGACCTGATCTACCTCTTGGCTAACAGGTTTTCCCCCCACCACTGAGGGTCGTCTACAGGCGACCAGGCTGAGGTCCGAGAAAAGGGCGCAATGGTAGAAACCAGTCAGAGCACCATGAATAGACAAAACGCCAGAATCAGTTTGAAGAACTCTAGGACCCTTAACCACACACATCCCACCCCGGAGAACAGCAACGAGGAGCTAAACCAGCGCAGACGACCCCGGGGAAGCTTCCGCAAGATGAGGTTGCCTGGGCTAATAAAAAAACCCAACTCCTGAGGGGAGAAGGGGCTCCACGGCGGCGGGAAGCGATAGATGTCGATTGCAGTGACCAACCAGAAGGACCTAAATATAAACCAACAGAGATGATAACCAAGTATAATTTGTTCGTTTTGCAGAGGATTTCGACTTTCTACCCTTCGGTAGTTATGCAGAGGCCGTATACAACTTAAAGAGGCGCTGTCCTAACCCGGGTTTAAACCTGTACAGCCAAGTTAGCTTAGCTTAAGAAAGGAAGAGGAAGAAAAAGGATTAATTAAATAGACTAAAAGAGAAGGGCAAGAGACGGGAAAAGCAGAACACAGGAGCTTGCCAGATATGGCAAAGAGGCGCGCGAAGAGAGGGGCGAGGGGCAATGGTCCGAGGAGGACGGTGCTGGAACAATAACAGGCAGCTAGCCTAAATTACAGAGGGAAGCCCAAGGACGAGGGCCCTCGCCAAACTTAACCGAGGAGGCAAGCAAACTGGCGTTGCTAAAAGCTAGCCCCGCGGACGGGGCAAAAGACTAATACTAACAAGAGACAGAAAGATTACAGCTAAACTAAACTAATCTAGAACTAAAATTATTTACTAAAGCCTATTACTATCTACTGAAACAGAGGAAAATAAACCTAAGACGTAACTTTGCTGACTACCAACTAGAAGAAAAAGAATAGAACAAATTCTAGTTAACAAAACTGTCTAACTAACTTACATGCTAAGGCGCGCACAGGGCAAGTCTATTTCATCATACCAAACTAAAGTTTAAATCGATAAACGGTTTATTTCATCATGTTACCCTGTTAATTTTTTTTATAAATGTACCAAATTTTATATTTTTGTATGCTATAGATTTTACAGTACGAGACAGAGAAATCGCTAGACGTGCCGATAAGAAAAAAAGTTTACTTCAGAAGTGCATAAAAAGTAAAATATCTCAAAAACTACATCTAAATTAAAAAAGGAGGCTCCGTCTTGCAAAAATTCACACATGTAGGTACTCACCTGCAAAAATTCGTGGTCTTGCTATTGTTAGCCTATCCAGGACGCGAACTCGCAGATCAAATACTTTGTTTTGACATTAAATATTTCTTAAACTACAATACATATCAAAAAACAGTTTATTTCTGCGTATTCTCCAAAGCCTTTTCTACAAGTCTATCAAATTTCATATTTTTATATGCAATAGCTTTTGCGATGCAAAACAAAGAATCTCGAGAAACGAGAAATTTGTCAAGCAGCGGCAGCTATTTTTTTTAATATAGAGAGATATTTTGTATTTCATTTAATGTGTACATAAAAACAATCTTTGTTGCTTTCTTGTGACATAGGCATACAATTTTTCTCACACCAATGTGTCGTAGCATACCTTTCGAGCATTGCTGCTCTAGATAGAACTAATGTACACTCTCGTGTACCTTTCTTAACAAAATTATTGGAGGCTTAAAGATTTTCCTATGAACCATGTATAAATGTTGCACATACATACTATATCTCAGATTGCTCGAAATATATACACATCCCACATAACATCACACTTCCTACTATCTATGTTCTACATTTTTCTCCCATAGCATCCAATAATGCTGAGGTTTTTCTCACACATGGAGATTTCAAATTCTCCATTACTTATCCTAAATTTCAAATTCAATATGATCTGCCCTTCCTCTATTTAGGATAGAACAATTGTTCTGTGAGTCGAGGGAGCAATTTCCCTCTAATGGTTCCCATAAAGCTCTCGTTCCACATATAAACGTCGAAATAGCTTCTAAGAATCGGGCAGTTTAAATGGAAATAAGCATCAAGTGACAGTTTATTGTTCTAATACATAATGTTCGTGGTGCGGTGGAATAGGAAGAATATCCCTTCCCTTTAACGGATTTAACTAAATCAAGTTTATGATTGTTATAGGATTGAATTAGGAAAGGCCTTTCTTTGAAGAATGATGTTATCTTCAATGTACATTTAAATAAATGTATCAACGTATTTAGGAGTAAATAATTTCTAAAATATTAAAAATATTTGCAAATTTACATCAACAAAAGTTTAAAAGTTCAAAGAACACAGATGGTTACGAAAGCAATGGGGATTGTTGATTTCCACACTCCACCCCAAGCTTTCTCCTCTCATAATTTGTTTAAAATACGTAATTTCATTCTTTATATTTACAGCAATTTCAATAAATGTTTAAAAGTACAGCTGCTAGAGAAAAAACTAATGAACCACATCTCGTTGCTTTGCCCCATTGTAGAGTAAATTCAAAGATAGCTTTCTTGCATAAATTCCTATGCAAAAATATTTCGGATGATGCAATATTCTTATCAAATGGAGCACAAAATTCAAAATTTACAATGGCAACATCCAGTTTTGGTGTCATAAATAAATTCCACATCTTCAAATCAGTCTAAATATAATTTTTATGTTCTTGTGATTGTATTGGAAGATAAGGCGGAATATGGATAAAATTAACATTTAAATATGGAGAAAATTCGGGGATCATCTCCATATTTAAAACAACCTGCAGAACGAGATTATTGTTGTCTGAACAGAACTGGTCCCAATAAAGTGAGTCCTTTGGTGTTTTACTGAAAGACGGTACTAGTTTATTTTGGTTTCTCATCTTGCATGTTGAAATCCCAAACCCTCTTTAATCCGTTAACTTATAGGATTCTAAAAATGGTCCGATTACGCGAATGCTGGAATTAGCACGCTGTACATTCCAATATGTTAGCTAGACAACTGAGCTAGACAACTTTAATGAGCTAGACAACTTTATCGAATGAATATTTTAACGACGATTTACCGCAGATTTAAAATCTGTATAACAAAAGTAAACCGAAATGTGAAGTCACCTTTAAACATTTGATACATAAAACATTGTACATAAAAAGCCCTATTTATATGAAGGCACAACTCTGAAATCTCCTTTGGCGACAGCTAAGTTTGGCTCAGTTGCTTGACTCAGCTAAGTTTGACTCAGTTGTTTGACTCACGAAGTTTGACAGTAATATTAAATTAGTATCCTACACTTTTATTCATTCATATCACCCAAACTATTTTTTCATCATACTGGTCAGTTTTGAACGTATTAGACGTATTAAACGGCGAACAAAATATCACTTGCACATCACTAGCCACTATATGAAGCATCGTATATAAATGTCTTGTATAATATTGTAGTATTAAATGTCTTGAGAGCAATTAATAATTTCACATAACTAATTATATACTTCTCTTTTAGGTAAGTGACTCTATGGATCATGTTTGAGGAAGACATAATATTTGCTTGGTAATATTATTTAATATAAATAGTAAAACTTTGTAGTACATACGCTGCATCTAATTGCCATTTTGTCAGAATGAAAAAAAAAACAGATTTTATCTCACCATGTTGGTGTTTGATAGCAAAATTCTGAAGAGTGATTATTCTGTAGTATGTATTTTACCCAAATACTTTACTTAAAACTGCTTTTTTCGTTAATTACGTTCTTAAAAACTGTAGGGACCTGCTCACCATCGAAAAATATTTATTTTCAATGGATAAATATATATATTTAATAAATTAAATTTGCTTATAGTAATATTTTGAGATGAAAATAACTAAAAATTGGTGTAATACTAAAATTTACTTCCATAAATATGAAAATTTATTTAACCGTAATAACTAATATTCTTCTTAACTAATTCCTATTCCCTGATTCAAATGAAATGCATCTCTTTATAAGTAGTAAGATACCTTTTCACAGCCAATAATTCGAATATCAAAGAAAATAAAAAGTTATTTAATCAAGCATTAATCAGTTATAAATAGTGTTTTTTGTCGAAGTTTAAACAAAATAAAATATTTTAATACTGTACTATACCATAGATAAATTATATTTCCTATAAAGTAATTGAATAAAGTATTAGTAAGAGGACATATTTATATAAATTCTCTTTTAGCCTGTTTAGAAAGGATATTACTATCCTTTATAGGCAGACTTTCTAATTTCACAAAACAATGTTAAAATAAAACATAAAAAAGAAATATATCCACTCACATCCACCAGCTACGTTCTATAATTGGATCAATGGATTTATGGTTTGTATTTTTGCTTCTACAATTATCTAAGATCTAATAATAAAAATGTCCACAGAAATAATATGTGGATATATTTTAAACTCCCAAGCCCTAATGCAATAAGATTATTTTATATTCTCCACAATTAAATTTATACTTACCATAAGAATTTTTCATGAAGATTACATTGCATCAATTTTAATCCCATCTTTACCATTTTAATGCCAGAGTATTCGATTATTCAGAAAGAATAATTGATATCGATTTCCCCCTCACAATGGACGATAACTGGGGTCGACAGGTGCTTCATTGTAAGAAGGACGGCCAGAAGATTAATGCATCTTATCGGGTACAAAACTCGATGAAGAATGAAGCGCCGTGCTTCCTCAGTCTATTGATTTACAATAGCCCATCTATCTGGTTAGTGTATGGTTCGGCAGGTGGATATTCTGGATGTTTGATTTCATATAATGGTGTTTATGCCTAGAATATCAAAGGAAAGAAAATGAACTTTGCCATATAGTTTGTGCCAGGAGTAGACAGAACTTCAGGTTGTAGGAAGTTACATATATGAATCACAAATCTTTAGCCGCAATAATTTTTGAGGTAATCATAAAAATTGCAAAATTCTAAATTTTGCTAATTAAGAAATATAATTATTAGGTATACTGAAATGTTATAGAGTGTATAGTGGTGATAGAATATATAACATTATTAAATATAGTAAATTGTGGTTATTAGGTTAGTGCATAAATAAATATATATCCTATAGTAAATTCCACGTTTTTTTCCTGCATTTAAAAAAATCTGATGTGGGCAGCACATGACTTTCCATATATAATACAATGAATTTAATAATTTTACAGTAAAAAAATAGATTATTATTACAGTAGATATTTATATTCTTTCCAAGATATTGAATTTTCGTCAGTGAGTCGTCATTTTCATTGATTTAGCGTCATTTTTATCCATTTGGCGAGTTTTTTGTTAATTTAGCAACATTGAAGAAAGTCGCCAAGTGGGCTACATCCCACCAAATTCGTCGCCAAAATCTCGTCAAGCGTTATGGACGGAGAAATAAATTATTCCTACAGCAGATAAATGACTATTGGCGTTCAAATACAAAAGTATTACTCAAAGTATCTTTTTCCATGAATGGAACGAGCTAGATACACATGAATGATGTCACAAATTTATCGTATGGTATTACACATGAAAAGTGAACATGTTTCTGAATAGGAAATACTTTTTTTTATTTTATATGATTTTTTGATATTTTTTTTTAATGTGCAATATCTCGAGAACGGTTCATGTTAGCGTTCTAAAATTTATGTTAATCGTTTTTTAATGAAAAATTACATAAGAAATGCCTATTTGAGTAACTTTATTAGAGGTTTTGATTTTTTGACGATTTTTTCAAAATTTCACTCGAAAATTTAGGGGGTTCTGACCATTCGATTGCGTATAAAAACAATAGGCTTCCAGTGTTTATGGATTGTAATTTTTGTATCAAATTTCATTCGAATCGGTCCATTCGTTCGTCAGTTGTCATCTCCACAGACTCACTGATATACACACATACACAGACATCACTTCAAAAATGTTCGATTCGTGATCAGGGATGCTTGAAACGTACTCTCCAGTCAAAAACTCGAATTCGAATTTTCAACCCCGTTACAATACTTTCCTTATACATTATTGTATATAAGGAAAGTTAAAACATGTATAAAAACACAAAAACCCACATTTGAAATATCCATATTTAAAATGCCGCAACCTAGAAATTGCTAAAATGTAGTAATTTAATTTGGGGATACTTAAATAACAAAATATTACTCTCTAGTGGGCGTAACAGAGAGTGTAAAGCATAGTTTCTAAATTACGCATCTGAATTGTGGGGACAATTATTATTAAGAGTTTAATTGCCGTTTTACTTTTTGTTATGCTTGGATTTCCATTACACAAATTTGCACTATTGTGTCTTGAGAAGTTTCACTTCAATAAGACATTATAACTGTATGTAATATAACGGCAACGAAAAAGACGCTAAACTTTCAATCCGTCGAAATTCATCAGCTTATTTCCTCAATGCTTTTCTTACAATAGTCACTTTAGATTTAATAAGCAAATGCAAATTATTTATTAGTTATTTAAAAATATTTTTAACTCGTTGCCATTAGGCAAGAGTGTTTAGAAAGCTTCGTATAAAACAACATGCCATCAGTTTCTCTCCAAGTCTACGCATCAAACAATATAGTTTGACAAAGTAAAGAAAAAGTTTTGGAGATTTTGAACAGAGGAGATATTTTCCTTTACCTTCATGTATTAAAGAATGTAATTGAAGATAAACTCATGGTCATTCGACAAACGGTAAAACTTATTTTCTGTAGGTATGTACTTACGTATCTGTGTTTAATATATATATAGATACGATTTCATCTGTTGTTGCAGATATTTGAAGTTCTGATTGTAGTTGTTGATAATCCGCAGTGAGTAAGTACAGCCCCCCCCCCCTTACATCTGTGAATGATACACGACAAATAATAGTAAACAGTACAGGTGGCACCTAGTGTAGTTTGAACTACTTGTAACATCAACTATTCTAATATGGTACGAATTTATTTCATAATATAAAATACAAAAATGTATTTAATTAGTTAATAGTGGCAATTGGCTTCAGTGCGTAAACAGCATTGAATGTTCTAGAGATCAACTTGCACCATCTGAGCCGTAGTTTGGTAAATAATGATTTTGAGCATAAAAATATAGATTCTGTATTATAATAAAATTAAGAAATTTCGATACAATGGAGGTACAGAAAAGAATGACAATCCCCAACTGCATCAATATCACCAACTGTATCATTAAAGTTCATTTGTTTTCGATGAAGTTTTCAAATATATAAAAATTTTTGTAGTATTGTGATAATTTTAAAAATATCACCGTTGAATGTATCGCGTTTTAGAGATGTTTAAATAAAATTGCATTGCAGTTGGAAAGTGTTTCATAATCAATGCTTTACGCGTGATTGATCTTTCTTGTTTCTTGATTACCTCGATATATAAATTAGCATGTGATTTAATTATTTAAAATAAAGATTATAAGCATAAAAATAAAGATTTTGTAATATAATAAAAGTAGGAAATTTCGATGCAATGTAGTTACAGAAAAGAGTGATAATCCCTAAGTGAATCAAATTCACGAAATACCAAATTTCCATTACTAAGGAAAGGAGACGTTTCGGGCTAAATTTATTTCATAAAAGAAGTTCTTAACAGAGATATGATATGCTTAAATCCCTAAAAATCCTGTACTACAAAGCAACGTAATCCGTCACCTTAAAAATTTCCCAGGAAGATTATATGGCATTTCACTTAATCCCAGCTTAACTGTTTTGATGCACGTTTTTGATTATTAGAAAAATAATTACTATTAATTTGTTCAACACACTGGAAAATAACTGCTTGGGCATGCGCTTTATCAATATCAGCAGAATGTTAGGAGATTAATGTAAAATGTCAGGAATGCAATTCTCCACTCAACTTTCGAGTACGTGTTTTTTTTTTCGAAGTGTTTATTGCTACCAGTATATCAATCAGTATCAGAATATAAAAAAATGATGTGGCCAGAACATGACTTTCACGACATAACGCAATATCTTTACGAAATTTTATTAGTGCATTAAGAATTTAACAAAAACCTTTTTTCGGTAGATGCCTGCAACTCTTGGATTGGATTGGTTTGAATTATTTGGGTTATCTGGTGTTCTTTTTGTGCGCACGTGAAAAACTTTTCAGATCAGTTTAAAGTAAAGCGAGTTCCGAATCCATGATCATGTATGCACATACTCATACCAAGAATTCAAACCCGGTTCCTACGGATTTGATGGCTAGGGTATGAGCCATTTAGTAACAAATTGGTCTTGTATATTGTAGAAAAGTTCTCAAAATACAGTATAGCGTTTTAATAAAATGATTTCCAATAGTACATTGATAAGAATTAAACTTATTTTCCCGACCTAATTTTACAATCTCCCTCAATTTGTTACATAGGATATACATTCATATCAGTTTCTACGCTTGTGTTAGTAAAAACGTTTACCAACTTTCTTTCAATATGTAATTTTAATCACGCTGTTCAAAACTATCACGTGTGTTTGGTCAGTTGCATTTTTTGTTTCTGTCAGATAATATCACTGTGTGGAACTATTTATTCTGCATGGAAGTTTTATTGTATAAAATATAGAATTTTAATCAATCAAATGTAGCATGTCTTATTTAAAATTATATTCAGCTTCTGTTGCGTATTAAACTCTCATTTTTTTATTACCTAGAAAAATAAACCAGCATGTGATTTAATTCTTTAAAATAATGATTAAGCATAAAAATAAAGAATATGTAACATAATAAAATTAAAAAATGTCGATACAACAGAGTTAGAGAAAAGAGTGATAATCCCCAACTGAATCAATATCACGAAATACCAAATATGCACTAACTACCGGATAACAAGTGGTTTCCTAGCTCAATTTATTTCATAAAGCGAGTTCTTAACTGATATATTATATATTTAAATCCCTAAAGATTATGTACTACAAAGCAACATAATCCGTCACCTTAAAAATTTCCCAGAAAAATTATATTGCATTTAACTTAATCCCAGTTTTACTGTTTTGATGCACGTTTTTGATTATTAGAAAAATAATTAATATTAATTTGTTCATCATACTAGAAAATAGCTGCTTCGATATGCGCTGTATCAATATCAGCAGAATGTTAGGAGAATAATGTAAAACGTCTGGAATGTAATTCTACATTTGATTTTCCAGTACATGTTTTTTCTAAAGTGTTTATTGCTACCTTATATCAATCAATATCAGAATGAAAAAAGAAATTGATGTGGACAAAACATGACTTTCTCGACATGATGCAATGAATTTACTTCTTCCGATATGAAATAATGATGTACAAGATCCACGAGAAAATGTTGCACTAACATTTAGCGGTATGTTGCACTAACATTTAGCGATATGTTGCACTAACATTTTAACTTTGAAAAGTAGTGCCCTAACATTTAGCGGGTAATATTTTCTGGGTTACAAGATTTTCAAATAGTTTGAAGTGACAAATTAACTTATATTTCGAGATATACGAACTTGCAATTGGAAATAGTGCTAGCATCGGCTGAGCAATATATGTAGTAAAATATGTTAATGCATTAAAATGTGTAAATTATTAGTTCATCAAGTTAGTGTCATTTATTTTTTTAATTTGGCACTGTTTTCAAAAAGTCACTAAGTTGGCAATATTTAGCCAAATGAGTCGCCAATGTCACCAAATTTAGCGTCAAGTGTTATATACTTAACGACAGTTACTATTTTTCAACTTTATGTAAATGTTTAGATAAATTTATTTGAAAAATATAAAATTTCTCTAGAAAACTGTTCAAGCTAATGTTGTAAAATTTGTTCCATTCATTTAATAATAAAAAATTATGTATAAAATGATTATTTATTTAACATTACAAAATGTCTTGACCTTTTTATGATTTTTTTAAATAAATCCTTCAACAATTTAGGAGTGTTTTGATGTTAGATCGCTTTTGAAATCAATGGGGTTTCAGTATTCACTGATTGTAATAATCGTACTGATTTTTTCTCTAGTCGCTCCATTCGTTCATGAAATATAGCTTCCGCAGACTTTACATACGCACACACACTCACATACATACACTAAAATACATGCGCGCACATACATAGACATCATCTCAAAAACGTTCGGTGTGAGTTTAGTGACGCTTTAAACGCGTTCTTCCGTGGAAGACTCGAATTCAAATTTCCGACCCCGTCACAATGCTTTCCCTATACATACTATGTATGAATAGAAAGTTAAAATATTTATATTTTCCATATTTATTCCCCAAGTGAAAGTGATTACGTGATATTAGTGATGAGTTTTCCTTACTGTATTTTATTACAAAAAATTGAATATTGAAATGACTATTTCTGCGATTAAATGATACATAAAACTATTTAAGCTTAAAATTACACATCGTGTATTTTAGGGAATAAGTAATACATTACCTGGTATATGCCGTTTCATTATTAATGTATGTTTAATAAGCATGGAATTATTAAAATTGATGCTTTTTGGATGCTATAATAGCGCGTTCTCTAGAAAACATCCATTTTATTTTGAACATAATCGGATTTTTTAGTGAAAAGTCCCATTTTCGCTATTTTAATACTTCTTGCATTATTCAGGAAGAACATTTAATATCGATTTTCTTTCACAATAGGGTGATACTGGGCTATATAGGTGCTAGCTTAGAAGTAGCCATCTCAAAGTTCAGTGCATTCTTATCATGGAATAAATTCAATGAAAATTCTTCTTCAACCCAGATCGTCCGATTTACCCAAAGGTGTAAGGTATGTAGTTGGACGGCCAAGACGTGCCACCCCAATTAGACCGGAATTTAGTGGGGGAGGGATCCACAGGGACCGTACCCTCTTTCTGGTACCACCAACTTCTCAAAAGGACTTACGGACCCACATGTTAAACGTGCGCCTACTCCGCGTGAACACGGGAGCAGTTTGGACAGAGGCAGGAATCGAAATCGGGCCCTCCGAAAGTACTGCCCTACCCCTATTCAATGAAAGTTCCACAACCCAGATGGGGAGAGCTCGCCAACAGACAAAGAGTATTCTACATCACGTGGTCTCAGCACTGGCAACAGCATAGTATCCGGGAAAGCAGGGTAGACCGTTAAAACTTCATCTTTTTGTTAACATGGATTTTGCAGTGGCAAAGCGTTATCAAATTAAAATTTCCATCATAAATGGTATTGATCCATATATTTTAGATTTCAAAAATGGATTAACATATTTTCAAGCTACATTATTTCCGATTACAACCATACTTGCACTCAATATATTTTAGAAACATTTCAAACTTAATACTTTATGAATAAATAAGTTATTTTACATTGATAAAAATAATAAACTTACCTGTTATAAGATGTTTATGACAAATTTAGTTTTTAAGGGTATAAGAACTTTAATTTTGAAGTTGTCAATATTATCATATCCTTCCTCTTAAGAGCTGAAATTCCTTTTTCATGTCTTCCCGATTTTAATTTAATATTACCGGTTTTACGTGTTTTGGGAATACAGGGGATTCTATAAAAGAAACAGAATCTCTATCACCTCGACTACCATATACCAAACAGCACAAAAGTTTAGCATATTTATAAATTTGTCCTTCAAATCTCACGCTTTTCTTATAAAATCAAATGGATCAAGTCGATGAATAATCACGTGGTGTCCTACAAACGCTTTCGAAGCAGACGATAAAGAACTTGCGACGTCATGTTGAAAAGCCCTATAGAGCATCTTAATCTCCGGCCTGGAAGAAGAATCGCCTCCAACAAAAAACCGATCCAACTAGCCACCCGATTTCGCCGGACAGATAAAACCGCCAACCCCACCACATAGCAAGCGCCCCACCCAGGTCACCAAGGAGACAGCAGGCTATAGTTCCGCTGAGCAAAGCCAGCCGCCACCAGTGAACATGTAAACATTCAGTGAACATTTTAAATATGTGCTTATATGGTCTGCGAGTATCAAAAATTAATCTGTAGTGAACGCTCCGTATTAAACGAGTTGACGCCATTAGCTCAACTCTATGATTCTAGCCTACCACATTTTGATCCCGGGATCAAACCCCGGAACAGCCAAGTTGGTGATTTCGCATTCTCCCAACATTGGTGATCTTGATTTAGTATGAAGCATCTTCTGCTTTATTATTTCCAACTATTCAGTTTTATATGTATTGTAAAAATGTACCTTCTTTACTCCCATAACATGGCGTCAGTGGCCAGTTGAACGAAAGATTCAAATTCAGTTGCATTTTCTACATCAGCCAAGTGATTGGCATCACAATTCCTGCAACAAGCCTCCTCAAGGCCTTGTGAACAAACACCCTTTCCCTTCAATCGATATCTCGCACACCAATCCGCAACCTAGCAAACAACTTCGTCAGTTTTACCGAAACTCGCTGGGAGGGGGACTACTGTAGCGAAAGTTCAAGAGACTGTATTAAATATCTTGAAATTGGAAAGTCTTTAACTCAATGCTATGTTACTGGCCTACCACGCTTTTGCTCTGGTATTAAACCCCAACAACTGCCAAGTTGGTAATTTCGTATTCTCGCTACAAATATTTTTATTTAGAACACCTAGACTATTTAATTTCACCCACACACGCACACACATATATACTAACTAGATTTTCTTTTCTATTTCATCAACCAGTTTTTGTCGTTCCATTGTCTGGGATTAAAGATCGGAGCTGGCCATCTGCTTGATAAACTTGCTTTAAATAGGGCAAAATATGAGCCAAATTTCGAGTTTTAACATTCACAACTTTTAAACTGGTTCACATTTTAAAAAACCGCAATTTAAAAACAAATGGTGTCTTTTTTTCATCAATATCTCGAATTTCAAATAATTTTCAGAAAAACAGTAGTTTTTCCATAAGATAGAATGAGCATGGCAAATTTTGCTGGTAAAATAATTTATTTATCAATTACTCGCATGAAAAAAACATTCATTTGTTTCTGGAGAAGTGAAAAAAAAACTGTTGCTCCACACAATCTGTATTTTGAGAATAAAAATACATTCTATATATCTACATATGGTTCGTAACATCAGATAATTCTTAGAGAGTAGTGGTTATAGCAATATATTTTATTTTTTATGGAATAAATAACTATATAATATTGAAATGACTCGTAACATATTTAAATTTATCATTTTGGTGGAAAACCGGCGAAGCGTATATTTTCATATTTTGCGAGCGATTGAATTCCATATATGGGAGTAAAACATCGCGTTAGAACGTAAAATGATAAATTCGGGACTTAATATGTTCTTTTGTATAATTTTCCATAATATACTATTATATGTAAAAAGTAAAATTTCACCAGAATTCCCGTATTTGGTAAATCAAATGAACCATGCAAATTTATTTGCATAGCATAACCAATTATGTAATTTAAGTGAACGTATTTATTACGTTATTACAAATATACATATATATATATATATATATATATATATATAATAAAAAGGTTTGAAGGTCCAATAAAAGAAAAGTGAGAAGCTGTAACTCGAAAAACCTAACTTTCTAACAGGTTTACAAAATAAAAGAATAAAACATCAAATCTTGAAGCAAATGGAAAAAAATGCAAATTTCGAATCATCAAGTCTAAAAAAAGAATCAAAAAACAAAGGTATGGAATCGGTAAAAGAAAAACAGGCGAAATCCAAGCACAAACGCTATACACGTGGATAAGGCTCTGGGCCTAAATTAGGATTTGTTCACTTCATCAAAACTCGTTATCAAGTCCAAGATATGCATAGATATGTCTACATATAAATACATATATATATATAATGTTAAATGAGAGTACATATTTGTGGTTATAGTACAGAGTATGTTTCTTCATGGGATAAATATTGGCGATAGAAATTGGAAATGACTTGTAAGATAATCAAATTAGTACCCTGCTTCTAAGTACATGATGCGTGTACTTTCACATTTTGCTTAAAGTTAACTTTTATATTTAGGTGTAAAACGTCGGATTAGAATATGAAAGCGCATAATTAATGTATTTTTATATTAATTAAATACAATATATTATTTCTGAAAGCTAACAGTTTATCGTAATTTATGTCTGTGGTAAAACATGAATCATGCAACTTTATTTACATATCATTAACCGATTAGATGCCAATAAAAATGCTCTAATTAAGGTAAAATGTTTTGTGTAAGATAAAGAAAATATGAAAATTATATCGATTGTGCGTCTATTCGCTTTTCTTACACAGACGGTTTTCTCACATATTTCGTACGTTTACTTCTATTACATTCAGTATCAGAAAAAGAAAATGCGTGTTTTATTTAACAGTCCTTTGAAAGAAGGTGTTCTTTTAAATATTTTAATTAAAAGACATATATTGCAAAATATTAACCATGCTGCCTAATTAAACTTTATGACATCAGTATACGTTATTGCAATATTTTTTTGCATTCATAGCGATATCTCCAATTTTTTAGTTGTACTTTCAAGATATCGTGCATCATGTTTGCCCGTCACATCATAAATTTCGAATATTCATGTTCTAATCACGCGAATAACAAATGATTCTATCTGAGTATTTTACAAAATGTATCCACACAGAATTTCCTACCAATGCATGCATACTTTGAGTTTTCGTCTCTATACACTACACAGACAGATAAAGAGAGAAAAGCATCTTCTTCTATAGTGTTCAAAAGTTTCGAAAAGTTATCTTCCGAAAGGAAAGCGTGTTTTTCCCTTTACAATTGAGTAAGCAAGTAAAAATACAATAATGTAATACCTTTTTACATTTTCCCGCAAGAAAAACAAAACAAAACTGTTTGTTTCTGGAGAAAACTCAACAAAAATCATCTTGATCACAATATGTATTTTAAGGATAAAAAATGTTTGTATCTTTATAGAAGTTTCAAATATAAAATGTTAAGTGGTGTCTAGGGAGCAGGGATTGCAGTATTGGCTATATACTTCTTAAATAACAATAAAGCATTGAAATGACTCGTAACTTAAATAAATTTATTACCCTGCTTGAAAATATGCAATGCGGGTATTGAGTGGTTCTATGAGCAAGTGAATTTCATATTTGTAAGTAAAAAGTCTATTAAGCATATGAAATGAAAACTGCATAATTTAATATATTCTGTGGCATGTATGGTTTGATCAGAATGTCTCTATTTGGTAATCCATGCTACTTTATTTAATATCAGAAACGATTATGTACTAATATTAATGTATGTTACAGGAAGATATTTAATATAATATAAATAAGATTTATATAAAATAACTGAATGTAAATCTCCACTCTTTTTCTCATGCATTTTTATAACATATTGCAGCGTACATTTGTGTTCCATTTAGCATCAGAGTTAACAATGCAAGCTTATGAGAGTATCATTGAAGATTTTCAGAAGAAATACCCACGCTGAATATGTTGCAAACAAAGTAAATACACGTAGACCGATTTTAACTCAGATAAAGTGTGTGAAATAGAAACTGATTTGTTGAAACTCTAAAATGTACTCTCTTAAAACTCTTAAATCACACTGCCATACAGCTAAAGAAGTATTGCTGTAAAATTATTTTACTTTGGATAAACGCCCTTCTTCTATTGATAAAAAATAAGTATGTAATTATTGTTTAGCGTATTTAAAAACAGCAGACGATGTTTCGTATATACATTTTTTTAAAGTATGCTAATGCCACCTATCGGAAAAAATTCTACTATTTCAATTTATCTGTAAATTATATGATTTTTAAATTTAATTTGCGCGACCTTTTAATCATATTTTAGGTATTTCTATATTTTAGGTATTATGATGATCTGTTTTTAAAATATTGGAAATTTGGCTTTCCCAGTAAGGAGCAAAATTTCTGCGGACAAAGTAAATCAATTACCTTAAAATTTTGTATATTTCATTTAATCAATAACACCGATAATCCAAATGATTTTCTGTCAGATTGAGTCTTCAGTAAGCTTTAAATTTTTTGTCCTTGAATATCAAAATGTTCATATTTTTAGGGGACATCCTATGTCAGACTCATCAGATCTTTTAATAGGGTGATATTCGTTAAAAATGTCCATTTAAAATAACACCTTTAAGGGTGAGCGTCAGTAAATCTTCTGCCCTATCCGCGCTTTGTTAATTTTCGCGGCACACATTTTTCGCCGGAATTCTGCTCAAACAGTTGCGAAATATTTTCTAAAAAATAAAATGCCATGCTTAGATTATATTAAAACTAAATTTAATGCCCCAAAAAACATAGAATATACTTTTTATTTTAATCAAAAATATTTTTGGTGCTGCCATCTGTTGTCGTAATTTAATTGATACCGATTATTTTTATTTTTTAATGAACATTTTTACATATCTATTCCTTGGAATACAGTGTTAAATACAACAACAGATCATATATAATAATGCCACAATCACGGAAAGGTAATTTATCATTCTATAAATTTGATAAGGGGTATGTACAGCACTGAGGACTGCAGATTTGTCTTCAAGTTCCTTTGTCTTCAAGTCCAAGTTCAATTACGTTTCCGTGATTATGGCATTATATATGATCTGTTGTTGTATTTAATAGCGTATTAGAAGGAATAGACATTTAAAAATGTTCATTAAAAAATAAAAATAGTCAGTATGAATTAAATTACGACAACAGATGGCAGCACCAAAAATATTTTAAATTAAAATTAAACATATATTCTATGTTTTATTGGGTATTAAATTTAGTTTTAATATAATCTAAGCATAGCATTTTATCTATAAGAAAATATTTCGCAACTGTTTGAGCAGAATTTCGGCGAAATATGTGTGCCTCGAAAGTCAACAAAGCGCGGATAGGGCAGAACATTTACTGACGCTCACAATTAAAATAAATTTGTAAGTATATTTTGCAGTCATGAGTACTGAAGACGTGTGTTTCAAATATTTATGGTTGAACTAAATGTTAATAAGGAGTGTGAAGTACAGTTAACACGGATAATGCACTTTACAAGGCGTGGTATAAAAGTTAGAAAGTGCTGAATTAATCATCCATCATTACCTGTGGATATCTTAGTTTCATTGTCATTGCCTTCAGCTAGTACGATGTTAGACGAGCCCGAAACGTGTTAAAGTAAGTATTTTATTAATTTTCACTGTAAAGTAGGTAGGTAGGAAGTATTCACTGCCTATCTAGTAAAGATGCAGAGCGACCATATAGCTTCAATTTCTGACCAATAACACAAATCTGAGCGCTAGGGGTTACAGTGAAGCGATTTCTGCAGAGAACATTTGCTTCACTGTAACTCTTGTTAACGCTGTACAAAGCTAAAATAATACCCTACATAGCTATAGTGTTCGAAGTATAGAGTTAGAAGGAAGACGATAATACTCCTAATGAATGAAACGCTTGAAAATGCCATAATGCTTTGAGAATTATATCTAGGTGTTATCGCCAGTGTTAGTAAAGTTGCAGATATTATTAATTGACACAACAGAAGGGCGTAGTATTTAGGCTATGTATTTTTGATTATTTTTAAATTAAGGCTTCCCTAATTACGAGTATAATTAACCAGTATTTTTCATAGTTGCAGGATGGAGTACAGAATATATGGAGCTCAAAATAAATTGAAAGTTTAAATAATGTTGAATATGTAGGAATATTTTTTGTTTTGTTCTTCTGTTCTACTTTGCATTGCGCTAATAATTTATTTTTACAAAATTGACAGCTTAAATAAATAGTTTAGGCTTTTCGCCATAGAAATACATACAATGCAGGACTACTTATCTTATCCCAGCGCCACCTGAACGAGTATCTCAAACGATATTGTCGTTTCCTTAATATGAAGTTTTAACTACTTACTTTTACCCCCGTGGTTCTGAATAAATACTAAAATTTAAAATAATTTTTAAAGCAGTTTTGTGCTCATCACAGTGTGCACTGATTATATCACCGTGCTTACTTAATCTACACGTGTTGACGAGTGGTAACGGCAGCGAAATGAGGGTTACCCAGTGGATGGATGAACTAACATTGACCACTTTTTTGCTGTTATGATTAAATGTTATTTAAGTTTTGAAATATTACTATATTCATTGTTATCACAAAGACCAATTGCCAAAAATAAAATACGAGTACACAAAGGGGATAGTTTCTGTGATACTACTGAAGAGGCCACGTCTGATATTGGATTATTTTGGAAATCGGAATGAAATAGATGTTAAGATGGGGGACAAGAAATGCAATTTCTGTTATTTCTCTCAAGGGACGGTTGAAAGAACATACGACACATATTGAACACTTTCTTGCTTGTATGGATAATTGAAGGTTTAAGATATTACTAAATTCATTGATATCTCAGAAGAGTTTATTTCCACTAGGAAGTGAAACTACTAAATCAAATCAATGAAATGCCAAAAATAAAATACGATTACACAAATGAAAACCTGATGTGGGCAGCACATGACTTTCCTTATATAATGCAATGAATTTGCTATTTTTACAGTAAAAAGAAATATATTATTTTTATAGTAGTTATTTATATTCTTTCCATTGAATTTTCGTCAATGAATCGTCATTTTCCATGTCGTCATCATCAATGAGTCGTCATTGATTTAGCGTCATTTTTATCCATTTGGCGAGTTTTTCGTTAATTTAGCAACATTTAAAAAAGTCGCAAAGTTGGCGAAATTCCACCAAATTCGTCGCCAAAATCTCGCCAAGCGTTATGGACTAAGAAATAAGTTATTCTTACAGCAGATAAATGACTATTGGCGTTCAAATACAAAAGTATTACTCAAAGTATCTTTTTTTATGAATAGAACGATCTAGATCCACATGAATGATGCCACCAGGTTTATCGCATGGTATTGCATATGACAAATGAACACGTTTCTCAATAGGAAATATATTTTTTTTTATATGACTTTTTGATATATTTTTAAAAAAATGTGCAATATCTCGAAAACGGTTCATGTTAGCGTTCTAAAATTTATGTCAATCGTTTTCTAATGAAAAATTACATAAGAAATGTCTATTTGCGTAACTTTATTAGCGGTTTTGTTTTTTGACGATTTTTTCAAAATTTCACTCAATTTAGGGGGGTTCTGAACATTCGATTGCGTATAAAAACAATAAGCTTCCAGTTTTTACGGATTGTGACTTTTGTACCAAATTTCGTTCGAATCGATTTATTCATTCGTCAGTTATCGTCTCCACAGACTCACTGACACACACACACACACATACATACTTTCACACACACACACACACACATACTTTCACACACAGACATCACTTCAAAAATGTTTGACTCGTGATCAGGGAGGCTTAAAACGTGCTTTTCCGTCGAAAACTCGAATTTGAATTTTCGACCCCGGCACAATACTTTCTTTATACATAATGTATATAAGGAAAGTAAAAATGAAAGAAATATTTTCTGTAATGGATACAGAACTACTGAAGAGACCAACCACATCCGGTATTGGATTGTTTTAGGAATCGGAATGAGAGAGATGCTATGAGGGGGGGACCAGAAATACAATTGCTGTTATTTTTCTCAAAGGGCAGTTAAAAGAACTTACGAAACATATTGAATTATATTCTTTATCGTGTTCTTGCTGAGAAATATCCATTTTAAACAAAATCTTATCTAGGCAGCGAATGGTTATCCTACAGAACCAAAAAATGTATTTATTTATATCTTTATTTATATTTATTGATTCGTTATGCGCGCAGTAACGCACGTAAGGGACATTATATTAAACTGTTTAAAATTAATCAGACAGACATAATAAATGCCCTAAAAGTGTCCACATAAACACATATTTTTAGATTACAGATATTTTTGTCTTTACCCTCTAGGAGAAAAGTGTTTTCAGTTTATTCGCAAGCATCTTGCATAAAGAAAATGTAGTAAAAACTATATATGCTATAAACGACTCTAATGCTGGATATTTCATATGGCTTTAGCTAAAAGCACAGAAACTGAATATTCTATAAATGCGAAATTGTATATTTAATAAATACATCTACACCTAAGGCGTAAATTTAAAAGTTAAGCACACCATGCACATTTTCATTTTTCGAAAGCGTATTTGAATTTGAGTGGCTGAAAATCGCTGCGGATGTAGATGGCAGTATGCAAATATCGTATGTTCCAGCCAATCACGATTGACTGTCTGAATATATGCTAATTAGGCAGTTGTTCATGACGCCAGCATTCTGAAGGGTTTGAGGAGGTACATTTAGATGCTGATATGAAATGTTTATAACTTAGTAGAATTATTTTTGATGATAAAAGTCAATCAGAGATGTCGCTATTTTCTTTAGCGTTGATCATTCGGTAATTTCTTGATTATGAAAACAATTCCAAACAAGTCAAACAATTGTCTGGAGATCTGTGCTCGATCATTCAAGGGTAACCACCCCTCTGATGATCTGTAAATTGCTATAGTTGCCAAGCGGAATCGACGAGCGACCTCCACAACTGTTACTTCCATGGTTGCACTTGGTAAGACAATATCTGCCAGTACTATGCGCCGAAGGCTCCATATGAAGGGACTGTATAGTATACACCCGAGCACAAAGTTTTTGTGTTCCACTAACCGTTCAAGCCAGAGGGGCAGGATTAAAGTGGTGTCGTCAACACGTCAAATGGACTGTCTCAGATTGGTGCAACGCCCTGTTCACGGACAAGTCCAGATTTGCCCTGGAATCAGATAATAAGCGTGTAAAAATCTGTAGAGAATGAGGCAGACGCAATAAGACCAAGGACATCATCGAACATCACGCATTCAGAGATGGCAGCTTCATGGTGTGGGCTAGAATTTCAATGGGATTTCGCACAGAACTGCACATCTTTAAAGGTGGTTCTGTGACTGCTGCACAGTATCGGGATGAAGTCCTAGACCCCATTTCAAGACTCTACTTTGCAGAAGTTGGTCCTGATTTCCCCCTTATGGACGATAATGCCGTCCCCATTAAGCTAACATTGCTGACGAATACCTGGAAAGTGAGGGCATTTCACGTATGGAGTGGCCGGCGGATTCACCCGACCTTAACCCTATTGAAAACCTTTGGCATACCCTCGGGCGTGCTGTCTCTGCACATTTACCTCCTCCAGCCAGTCTCAGAGAGTTGGAAACTGCCCTATTGGAGGAATGGCCATTGCTCGAATCTGCGATGGTTGATCACCTCATTGAAAGTATGAAAAATCATTGCAAAGTTTGTGTGAAGGTCCGGGTTGGTCACATATCATATTAATGTATGTTTTGTTTGGTTTGTTTGCCTTTAAACATCATTTTGTTTATGACCCAAATGTGACGTCATCATATAACATATGAAAAGTTAATATTTTTTTTTCATCTTTGTACATAATTCTTGTTTTCTCTAATGCATAAACACATTTGCTACCTTCATCTACAATTTTGAGTTAATCAATGTTTTACTTTTCCATTTTTGTTGATTTTAGTGCTTAACTCTTGGAAGCCAGTGTATAATAAAGTATTGCAGAATTAAAAGTACGTATCAACTGCACTATAAGATGAATTAGGCACCTATAGGCGTGTTGACGTAAAAATCAGAAAGTGAATTGAATGGCCATACACATTCGGTTCGGAAAGGCCTACAAATGTAACTGAAGTCTGTCTATGTTTACGCCTATAGAAAATTTCATGCTAGGACATTTCGTGTTCAAAAAAAAAAAAAATCTGTTTCATAACCAAAAACAACTAAATTCCCTTTTGTAATATTATAATACGCAAGAAAAGTTCTATAATGTTCAGCTTATTCTTCCACAAAACATAATTTAAATATTGAAGAAGTATCTCGAAAATAATTTAATATAACGAAAAATATAACTAAAAGTTATGAGATGTTCTTTAGCAATAATAATAGTCGATGAAAAAAATTATGTGATCGTTGTAAAAAAGTTAATACAAATTAATAAAATACTTGGAATTTGTTATAATTGGAAGCTATACACTATAAATGAATTTTAACTATATGTGATTTAGTTTCATTTTTGTCTCTATATTGTAAAACTGAGTCCGAATGTACCAAATAATGCGGAATCCTGAATAAGTAATACGAAATATATTATCCCTAAATAAATAATAATTATGTTATCCAAAAGCAAGATATCGTTCAATTCTTCAAACATATTTGCTACAGTCAGAAACTAAAACATATTTCCGTACCTATACAGATTTATTTATTAATATGGATTGTGTATTAAAAATTCATTGGAAGGAAAACATAACACTGACACACCATAGGCATCCCTTGGGAGTATAGTTGTTATGTCAGGAAACTAAGTATTTTGAAAAATGTTCAGAGATAAATTGTATTTTAATAATGTTGCTATTCTCTCATGGTCTGTTGAGTAAAGTATATAGCGAAATAAAGGTAAAATGATACAAAATGAGGAAATTATATTAGAAATATAAATATTTATAACATTCGCATTTTTGCCGTAAACATTGAAAATACACATTATCGTTAATGTAAAGTATAATTGATTATGATTATCAATAAGTTATGAATACTATCATAAATGCATATTTATTTATTTATTTATGAAGGTATACATCTTTTATTTGTCCTACATAATGCAATATTTATATTTAATATTGATGTTCTGTTCGTTTTTTAACACTTAACAACAAAGTTGAAAAGTGTTTATGACTTTGTTCATTCTGTCTGTCTGTCTGTCTGTCCGTTAGCATGATAACTGCCGTAAAAATGACTTAATCAAAATGAAATTTTAGTATGTTGTTCGAACGGTCTGTAGGACCTATGGGAATATAAATGAATAATATCACCCAATTAGTTTTGGATTGAACCCGGGTTGAAAAAATGAAATACATTGAGCCCCATGGGACCATATTTTTCAAACATTTTTAAGCGGATTTAAAATTCACAAATTGCTTCGAAATTGGTAGGTAATATTCAAATTGTTCCGTAAAATATATGAAAAAAAATTCAGCGAAATATATTCAGTAGTTTTTAAAATAAAAATTAAAATAATAATAACACCTCTTATATGAAACGATCACGTGACCATGATATGAAAGTATCACGTGATCCACTTCAAAATGATATATGGCATTCATCTTGTCTCAAAATTGTGATTTTTAAAGTTCTTTTTATTTCATATTGAGTGTTGTATCCGTCCTAAAACCACTTTATTTTGGTTTAAATTCTGTGCATCTACATACTAAATCAACGCAATTACAATATAAATGAGTCTAAATGCTCATCCAAATTTGATTATTTCTACTACGAAGCCTATTTTTCACTTATGTAAAATGTAAACAGCAAAATATGTAGGATGAGTTGTATAGAAATTGCTGTATTTTTTTAACGCAAAAGAATTTAGCTCATGGAGTCTGCATACCTGATAGGAAAGAAATATTCATTGACTTTACCGAGAGAAGGACGATTTTTTGCGATGAAGTTTTAAGCATAGAGTTAAATTACTTGTAGCTCCATGGCCTTAATTTTTAAATAAAATAAATTATTATAGTATTGTGATGAATGACATGAATGGGAAATTATTTATGAATGAAATGCTGCTTTTTAGAGAGAGCCAGGCGTGTTATTTTTTCTATGACGTCATTTGAATGAATTTCAGTTGTTTTCGATGAAGTTTTTAAATATCATAAAATATCGTGGTATTATGATAATTCTACAATTATTATCGAGTAATATATCACATTTTAGAGATGTTTAAACCAGGCAATTTATATTTCAATGCTGTCATTTGAATGAAGTTCATTTTTTTCGATGAAGGTTTAAGTTTTCAAATATAATAAATCAATGTAGTATTGTGAGAAGTTTTAAAGTATTGCCGAGGAATGTATTGCATTTTAGACATGTTTAAATAAAATTGAATTGCTGTTGGAAAGTGTTTCATAATCAATCCTTTAAACATGATTGATCTTTCTTGTTCATCTTTATTGAATTACCACAAAATTTAAGTACTATGCCCACCACTGGTGCAGGGTGTTTCAAAGAGAATCATCCGATTTCAATATATTGTATTTTTGAAACTTAAACACACGAAGTGACAATTAATATATGAATTTAAAGGGAAAATGTCAAAGTTCTATAATGTGAACAATAGGTGGCGCTATTGTGACAGTGGAAGCTGTGTAGGACGCATAAAGGAAATGGCGTCGGTCCATCAGAAAGCTTTCTGCGTGCTGGGTTTTGCACGATGCGAATAGTTCACTGTTCAAACTGGATTTATCAAGTTTATGGAAGATTCCATCAGCTTAATTTTTCAGAAAGGCTGGGTGCCTTGCTAAAAATGGCATATGGAGGTTCATCGCTTTCTTAACAAAGAACTATCCCGTCATTGTATTGATAGCAGTGGACCTGATGGCTTTGTATGACATAGCTGGCCTCCTGGGTCTCCAGATTTTACACCATGCAATTTCTTCCTTTGGGTATATGTAAAAAATCGTGACTTTGTAACGCCTCTTTCCTTAAGCCTTTATGAACTTAGACAATGCACATCTGTCGCTTTGGAAACATTTACCACGGATATGAGGATCCGTGTTTGGAAAGAACTGGTTTATCGCCTTCACAGCTCGACATAGTACATGTAACTAACGAACAGCATATTGAATCCCTGTAAATAAAACTTGTGCATTTTATCTTTAAATTCATGTATTAATTGTCATGCTGCGTGTTTAAGTTTTAAAAATAAAATATATTGAAATCGGATGATCCTTTTGGAAACACCTTGTCCATAATTACTGCATGTTATTCTGCCGACCTGTTGTATACAAGGTACATTTAAACTTAGCTAAATTACATGTTTTACAGAGATTAACGAATATTCTGAGTTAGCCAACTTTTACATTCTCTTAATCTGTTGATACTAAAGCCAGGTTTTTGCCAGAGTACGAAAATATTAGAAATTCGATCGAAAATTTAAATTCTACTTTTGAAGTGAAATTTCTTACGGCACGGTAGTGTAAGTTCGTTGAATGAAAATCCGAGCCAAACCAAAAATGAAACGACAGTGAAACTCCTCCAACAGTGGCACGAAAAATGAAACGACAGTGAAACTCCTCCAACAGTGGCACGATAATTGAAGCGACAGCGCGTTGCACTTTCTCCTCTCAGTAGTAATATACTATACATATCACCAAATCAGGTATTTTCTCAAATAATCTTATTTATCCATGAGGTTCTGCTTGTCTACACTGGCGAGGATGTAACTACTTGGAACAGATTTAGTTAGAACACAATGGTTTTCGGTGACGATTTCAGTGTCAATTTTGTTATTACAAAAATACAATTGGGCCATCAGCGGTCCATTTCGCAAAATAAAGAGGAAGATTCAATTCTTCTGAATCTAATCTAAAATCTAATTAATACTAGGGCAACCCACAGGTGACTTACCTACAAATTTGAACAATTTGTTCAATTAGTTTTTTAACTGCAGTACACACATAAACACGCACGCACACACACACACACACACACACATATATATATATATACGTCCGCACTTAAAACTAATTTTTTCGGGTTCTAGAGTGCTCGAAATGTGTAGATCCGTCAAGAACTCCTCGAGTTGAGATTTTCGACACGATTCCAATACGTTCCCTGTACATTACCATGCATTGCAAGGGAAGTAAAAAAAAGAAAATAAAGCAAGATAGAAAATGAATAGCTTAGGAACGGAAGCTCATAAAAATACTTTTGTTTGGATTTCGATACTATATGATACAAGTACACTTAAATATAAAGGAGCATGTTTAGTCACGCATAAACGTTTTCACGGATTATAAAATACTCGTTCTTATAATAAGAGACACTCATTATATTCTATTTCATTCATGTCAAAATAAATATAATATCAATTCAATAAATTTGATATTTGTGCTTTTATTTCACAAGATACCACAAAGTTAAAAAGAAAAGTTATTTCTCATGGATGAATACCATTAAGCATATTTCAAACGGTTGAGCTATAGAAGTTACGTAATAAGATTGCTCCACAATATTTCCATAAAATATTGAGTTTTAGGACAAATGCGGTTTCTTCCAGGAATCTGTCCTAAAAATGGTTTCTGAAAAAAATTCTTAATTTTTTTTACTTCCTGCATTTTCAATAGAAAGTCTTGAGAATAAAGAATGTTTTTTTTTCATTGTGTATGATCTTACCATCAGGTTTTGACGTTTGCTTTCTATTTATATATTTAAATCTATTCTAGAGACTGTTCTGTTTAAAGATATTTTCAGTTTTTTTTCCGAATTTTTTTTATTGAGTTAAGGTGCATCTTACATAATAAAGGAAAATTTCTGTTTGTCTCTGTCGGTGTGTGTGTGTGCAGTTTGTAGCGGGAAAGATAAGCTCCGTATGGCCATGAAATTTGGTACACAGGTTGTAAAGAACCTTGATGTCCCAACCGGGAATCGAACCCTGGATCTCTGAAGTGGCCAGCCGATGCTCTATCGTTGAGCTACTGGGACGAAATCGTAAGCTTTTATTGTCGAAGTGGACTCTGCATCCTCCACCTTCTAATGTCAGATTGGCAGGCAACTGACAATCTGAGTGACCACCTCCTGCTATTTTTACCTCATGTTAGCCTCCTGCTACTACTATTTTTACCGAGATTAGTATCCTGTTTGGAAAAATTTGAAATCGGCAATCAATCTTCCAGAATCCACTGAATCCGTACTAGTCGTACTAGGGTCACTTTCAGATCTCTGACATCTTTGCACTAACCTTCAGGGTTGAATTGTTCGGGCGGCATTGTAACGGACTTTGCTGTTTTAACCGGGGATCGAACCCTGGATCTCCGAACTTGCCAGCTGACGCTGAGCTATTGGGACGAATTTGCAAGCTCTTATCGCTGAAGTGGACTCAGCAAGGTACTTTAGGACCCGAAAAGATATACCTCATGGCGTTATTCTTTTTAATTTCGAATGAGATTGTTTTCAAATTTTAGTTCGATTTACAACGATTTTGATCAATATTAATCCAAATTCATTCCTAGCTACCTAAAACATTAGCACAGATTTTCCATCTTGGCACCATCGAAAAGATCGAAGAGCGTTCTTCAACCGGTGTTTGGACCGAATCCGAGAGATAATTATTTTATATTTCTAAAAAATACAGTGAAATTTGCATTTTTTACTTGATCTGATATATATATATATATATATATATATATATATATATATAGTTACTAAATTATATGATAAAAAAGATTTTTTTAAATTTAATATTAATAAATTATTACCTTTTAATTCCTGCAACTCGATTCAATTGTTTAGAAATATTATACTTAATCAACTTTTTAGAATTTATAGATTATCAGATAAAAAATTTCATGCTTTGCACATTAATAACCTCAAAATTACCAGTAAAGTGTATCAATATCCTGCTTATTTAGTAAATAGTATAGTTAATAAGTTTCGATTAGCCTAAAATTCTCTTATTCTCCCCTTATTATCTTATTTTAGCCGTACTTCTTCATTCTCTTGAAATTATATTTTCATCTTTTTATCTTGAAGCTTTAACTGTTGAATAACTCATTTTATTTCATTTTATTGCTTTTGCGCAGTACAGTTTTTATTACTCTCTTTGGCAACAGCAAATCACATCTTTTCATTTTGGCATATGGCAACATTGGTCCAGTCATATTTTGCTCGTCATGGTTGCGCAGAAGAGGTGTGTTTTGAGGTATTTATGTTTCCTTTATTGTTCCAGTCTATATGCTTGTCGTCCATATAACACAAGTTTATAGATAAAATCATCTATCTTGCGTTTCAGAAACAAGCATTTTTGTGTTCATTTCGAAGGGATATATGGACCCGAAGAGAATTTTTTCGAAATGAACTTATCGTAAGCCTAAATCTCCTCCATGTGCAAGCTTTTTTGCTTGATTTTTTTGTTTTCTTATTTGCATTCCTCATTTTTGAAATTTGTTGATTGTCTTTGTCTTTATGACTTGCATTATGCTTTATTATTTCCTCTTTTTGTCTTAATTTCTTTTATTTCTTTGTATTTTGTAGAAAATTTTGGAATAGTGTATTATGAGTTACTACATACATTCTAACTTTGGATTTAATAATTTATATATATATATATATATATATATATATATATATATATATAATAATCCAAGAAAAAGAAGATTTAAAGGAAAATGGGATAACCAAATGCTTTGCATTTAATGGTTGGGGAGGATTGCGACTCCCCCTCCCGTTTAAAGCTGCTTTTCTAGCCTAAGCAAACGCTCACGGTACCAATACAAAGCAAAGGTTGGTCCCCAATGCGTGCTAATACGAAGGCACCCGGATACGGAAGAACAAGACCAACCAACAGAAGGAAACTAGACCAAAAGTGAATCCTGCCCAACTCGCTATCTTATATATGTTCATCTTACGCATGCGTGCAATTCTAAGCAGGCACGCATAAACTTTATTTACTTGCAGTTTGATGAAGTAAACTGTCAAAATCCACATGATCCCTGAAAATCGATTTATAACAATCCTTTAAGAAATATAAAGGATAATGTTTATATAAAGCCTCAGTTATGGTTTTAATGTTGCTATTATTGCAATCCTTTTTAAACGTATTGTAAATTTGGTTTCTCTTAAAGTGTCCGAGTATGATATTTCTGAAATTATTCTTGTATAACGGAAAAAATTATTACAGACAAATAAGGGGAATTCCAATGGGAGGAGCCTGCTCATCAATCTTGGCTGATATTTACCTCTCAACATATGAAAAAGGAACCCATATTTTGTCAGAGATACCATATTTCCGGTTTGTTGACGATGTGCTATTGGGGTGTTATGAAGACACCACCAATTTCGATTTTACTTTTTACCCTCCGGAATTGGAATTAATAGAAAATTGTCAAGAAGAAAAAGAAGCGGTAAATTTTCTGGACATCTTAATAAAAAAGCATGGATTACATGGTCATTATACAACGTTATATGACAAAAGAGAATTATATAGAATGAAGAACAATCATCTCATCGATTGGAAAACAAATCTTACCAAGAATAATTTCAGAAATATCATACTCGGACACTTTAAGAGAAACCAAATTTACAATACGTTTAAAAAGGATTGCAATAATAGCAACATTAAAACCATAACTGAGGCTTTATATAAACATTATCCTTTATATTTCTTAAAGGATTGTTATAAATCGATTTTCAGGGATCATGTGGATTTTGACAGTTTACTTCATCAAACTGCAAGTAAATAAAGTTTATGCGTGCCTGCTTAGAATTGCACGCATGCGTAAGATGAACATATATAAGATAGCGAGTTGGGCAGGATTCACTTTTGGTCCAGTTTCCTTCTGTTGGTTGGTCTTGTTCTTCCGTATCCGGGTGCCTTCGTATTAGCACACATTGGGGACCAACCTTTGCTTTGTATTGGTACCGTGAGCGTTTGCCTAGGCTAGAAAAGCAGCTTTAAACGGGAGGGGGAGTTGCAATCCTCCCCAACCATTAAGTGCAAAGCATTTGGTTATCGCATTTTCCTTTAAATCTTCTTTTTCTTGGATTATTATCTGCTTCGGAGTATAGAGCGGCTTGGCGCCTTTTCCTGAGTAGTGCGTTTGCTTTTTGTGGATATGCATAGAAATTCTATTTGAATTTGTTTACTGGTTTTTATATGATATATGTATATATATATATATATATATCCTATTCAAGTGAAGTGTATAAAAGTTTTTTGAAATGTTGGCGCTATGCTGCCCTACCCCTTAGAACACTAGTATATTTATCCAAATGGAAAAAATGGAAAGTACAATACAAGAATAAGTAAAGTACCACAAATTGCCCGGGAGGTGACCCCCACTCCCCGGTTAAGCATGCTTTACGCCGCTACAACACTTCCAGGATCCGGTGTTTCACCTGCGAATTACATATCATTGACTAAAAATTAACCATGCAACAATAAATCCACCTGAAAAGAAATTTCAACCTAAATTCAAAATACCAGACCAAAATTATACCAAACCAAATACCATACCTAAACCTACCCCCGGAGATCCATACAAAAAGTTTCTATCCTCCCTCGTCTTATTTGTATCTTTGATCGGTAAAAATCTAGAATGACATTCAGGTATGACTATGTTGGAAAAACCCATTACAATATTACATAACCCCCCCCTAAATTTTTGAGTGAATTTTTGAAAAAATCGTCAAAAAATCAAAACCACTAATAAAGTTACGCAAATAGACATTTCTAATGTAATATTTCGTTAGAAAACGATTGACATAAATTTTAGAACGCTAACATGAACCGTTCTCGATATATTGCACATTTTTCAAAAAACTTATCAAAAAGTCAGAAAAAAAAAATTTCCTATTGAGAAACATGTTCACTTTCCTTATGTAATATCATGCGATAAATTGGGTGACATCATTCTCGTGGATCTAGCTCGTTCCATTCATGAAAAAAGATACTTTGAGTAATACTTTTGCATTTGAACGCCAATTTATCTGCTGTAAGAACAACTTATTTCTTCGTCCATAACGCTTGGCGAGATTTTGGCGACGAAATTGGCGGAATGTTGCCAACTTGGCGACTTTTTGAAATGTTGCCAAATTAACGAAAATCTCGCCAAATAGATAAAAATGATGCTAAATCAATGAAAATGACGACTAATTGAAGAAAATTCAATATCTAATAAGTTATGTAATATATAAATATATAATAATAGTTATATAATATATGTCGAAAATTCAATATCTAATAAGTTTATATATATATATATATATAACTTATTTCTTCGTCCATAACGCTTGGCGAGATTTTGGCGACGAAATTGGCGGAATGTCGCCAACTTGGCGACTTTTTGAAATGTTGCCAAATTAACGAAAATCTTGCCAAATGGATAAAAATGACGCTAAATCAATGAAAATGACGACTAATTGTCGAAAATTCTATATCTTGGAAAGGATATTAGTATCTACTAGAAGAAAAACCTATTTATTTTACTCTAAAAGTTGTAAATTCATTTCATTATATAAGGAAAGTCATGTGCTGCCCACATCAGATTTTTTTTACTGTAAACGTAGTAAATTCATTGCATTATATAAGGAAAGGCATGTGCTGCTCACATTAGATTTTTATTTGTGTTGGCTTATTTAACTTTTACTTTCCTTATATACATAATGTATAAGGAAAGTATTGTGATGGGGTCGAAAATTTGAATTCGAGTTTTCGACGGGAGAGCACGTTTCAAGCATCCCTGATCACGAATCAAACATTTTGAAGTGATGTCTCTGTGTGTGTGTGTGTGTGTGAAAGTATGTGTGGTTGTGTGTGAGTGTGAAAGTATGTGCGTGTGTGTGTTTGTGTGAAAGTATGTGTGTGTGTGTGTGTGAAAGTATGTGTGTGTGTGTGTCAGTGAGTCTGTGGAGACGATAACTGACGAACGAATGGACCGATTCGAACGAAATTTGGTACAAAAATCACAATCCGTAAACACTGGAAGCCTATTGTTTTTGGATGCAATCGAATGTTCAGAACCGCCCTAAATTTCAGTGAAATTTTGAAAAAATCGTCAAAAATTCAAAACGGCTAATAAAGTTACGCAAATAGACATTTGTTATATAATTTTTCATTAGAAAATGATTAACATAAATTTTAGAACGCTAACATGAACAGTTCTCGAGATATTGCACATTTTTCAAAAAAAATATCAAAAAGTTATATAAAATAAAAAAAATATTTCCTATTGAGAAACATGTTCACTTTTCATATGTAATACCAAGCGATAAATTTGGTGACATTATTCTCGTTGATCTAGCTCATTCCATTCATGAAAAAAGATACTTTGAGTAATACTTTTGTATTTGAACGCCAATATTCATTTATCTGCTGCAAGAATAACTTATTTCTCCGTCCATAACGCTTGGCGAGATTTTGGCGACGAATTTGGCGGAATATCGCCAACTTGGCGACATTTTTAATTGTTGCCAAATTAACAAAAATCTCGCCAAATGGATAAAAATGACGCTAAATCAATGAAAATGACGACTAATTGAAGAAAATTCAATATCATTGAAAGAATATAGGTATCTACTATAAGAATAACATTTTTTTAAACTGTAACAGTAGTAAATTCATTGCATTATATTAGGAAAGTCATGTGTTGTCCACATCAGATTTTGTATACATGTTTTTATCTTCGTAATATTGATATATTAATTTAAGATATATATTTTTCCACATAAACACATAATTGGTTGTTACCTTGTCCAAGCAAGTTATCACATAATTATTCTGTAATGTTGTTAGTTCTTTTTAATTTATTGAAGTATACCATTTCCCTTCCAGATTGGCAACTATGTGTAATGGTTTTTATTGAATTATGTTTCCATACCTCAAAAGCCTCTTCCGGCATACTATACTTAACTGCCAATTTATATATAAATTCTGTGATACCTTGTTTAATGGTATTGATTACATTATTAAATTCTTGGAATCTACACTTGATTCCCAATTTAAATAAATTTTTTAAGTGTTTCATTTGTATTAAATCTAAATTTCAAGTTATTACGTGTTCATGATGTCTATCGAAAAACGTATTATCCTTAGAATCTGCAAAGTTTTTTATTCCGTGGTTAGTTAAGGATTTACTTATTTTCTTATAATTATAAAGTTTCCTACATAGTGGTGTCTCATATTTATATGTTACGCATACTTTGATATTTTGAACTGGCATAAGGTTCTTGTAGTTTTGTAAGATACCTGAAAAAAGTATTGGTTCGTAATTTTTGTTTTTTTTTAGTGTATTATTCAATTTTTTTTGTAAAATATTTTTGTTTGCTTGTATTTAATATTATTTTTAAGATTTTAGCTCATAATTTTATTAAATCTCTAAAAATGGCAGATATATTGGAATCATTATATTTAACACAATCAAAAAATCTTTACTCCTGCAATACAAGCGCATGCGTTGTGTGTATTTTATCCTAACGCCATACACAAGGACTTTATCCAACTGGGTGGTTTTTTTCACTTGACTGTTTAATCTTTTTACAAAAGTTTGTAGATTTTCTATTGTAATGTCATAGCTTATTTTATATTTTCTTCCACCTCTGGAAAAACGTTTTATTGGATATTTATTGTTTGCTTTAGCTACAACATCAGAATCAATTTTATTGATAATATGATCGTTATTAATTTGGTATTTGTACTATATTGTATTCGTTCTTTCCAATGGTGAATCCGTGAGATAATTCTTTTATACTTATTTATAGTTTTCAAAAATACATTGAAATTTGCATTTTTTACTTGATCTTAAATATATATATATATATATATATATATATATATATATATATATATATGTACCTTCACACCTGAAAAACAAATATTAGCATAATTATATAATTTGGCTGAAGTTCTACATATACCTCAGCATTCTAGTAAAAAAAAAATTCAATTTCAAAATTTTAATTTTTGTGATTTTGTAAGTGGCAACATTCAGTCATCGCAATGGATCGTCTTACACTTCGGGATTTCGGGTTTTCCCTTTCTGAATGAAATTCATTCTAAATAGGAGTAAGAGGATTACGCATAATTGGCATCCGGGAAGGAACTTCCGGGGAGAGGTTTCGGATCATATTTTTCTATTTTGCGGTGGAAGGATGCATCCTGATGTGGGATCATAGATCGTGGGAGGATGGGAGCCATTCAGGTCCTTTCGCGTTTCCATAAAAGATCAAAATGGGGTATTAGAAATATAAAAATTACTTTGTGTGCGGAGAATATAGGTAGTTGTGGTTTGGAGACTTTATTTGTATTGTTAGAATGATTTGTATTGTTAGAATGATTTTAGATCAAAACAGGCAATTTTGCAATTGAGTAAGGTGTTTCCTGTGTTTGTATTATTTAAATACTGGGTACTAATTTAAGACCCGGGCAAACGCGGGTGATTTCGCGGTAGTTTGTTTGTATTTCAAAATTTAAATTCCTGGGGATAACCCGGGTTTATTCATATCTTTGGAACTTTGTCTTCATCACACTCTGCGTGTGACAACAGCTGATGGATGCCCCCACTTCTGGCTGCTATCTGCTTACCTGACACAACCAACCTCAACTCTTGACAATGACCTGCTGACCTGTATCAGTACCAGTCTGTGACTGTATATGCTGCTACGCTACAAATGTCTTTATCTACCGCTACATTAAAACCCTTTAAACAATACATTCCCCAAGATAAACATGCACTTCGTCTACCTGAGATATTAAGTTTGAAAGAAAATGCGGGCCAGCACTCTGGCAAAGGCAGTAAATAAATATATATATAATATATATATATATATATATATATATATATATTCCTACAGACGAATATAAATTTTTTCAAAAGTTTCAGTTATATAGCCAACTTTACAAAATTGCTCTCGAATATTAACAAAACAATCGACTTTGTGAGCAAATGTTGTCTCTCTAGAGGAAATGTCATAAATGAAACTGCATTTTGAAAGGTATTCTCATCCTTTTCGTACATTTTGAAAACAGATTCAAAGAATAAAGTTCGTTTTTTACTCATGTGTATTATGGTTACACAGACACACACACGCACATACACATATGTGTATAAATATATACACTTTAGAAAATATGTCCATCTGCGTGTGTGAGAGATCAGAATGGATCAAGGACGAACATGCAGTTTTGACAACCAGATGGAACCTCAGTTACCTTACACCTTTCTGGTAGGTCGGACGGTCTGGGTCTCAGCAACAACAACAACCAGACGGAACCTGACGGCCACGGATTTTTGATTTATCTCTCCGGAGGTAGACGAAATGGAGGGGGGGGGGGGATCATGAAATTTTTCCAGATCACCCAGAAATCCCTGAGACCTAGAAGTTTGAAACTTTGCGTATTTGAAGTATTATCTACTGGACCTTGCCTAAATGAGCAATTTTTTTACTTTAAAGACCATATAGCCGAATAGAATTTCATAAAACTGTTGCAACTATGCTTTATAAGAGATTCAGTTTCCTGTCTTTTACAGACCTAAATACTAATCATGTATAGAACGCAAACTTCTGTGAACAGCTGATATTTTATCTACGAAATACAGGCAATGATATTTTCATTTTGCCGATTTGAAAGCTCGTACAATAGACGTATTCATCATTTGAATTATTTACAATTTTCAGTTTCACTTCTTTTCCGTGTATTATCACTAATCCTAGCTTTAGATTTTCGAGTAGGAAAAATTATTTTATTTTTTATATGATCTGGAATTTATTTTCTCTCTTGAAAGTTATTGTCATAAACGAATTATTTTAAAGCGAATATTCAAGACTTAAAAATTCTTATTTTATAAAATATCGGTAAAGAATTGCCTGAATCTTTGTTGTTGTTGCTAAGCCCCTTGACCTAGAAAACGCAATGTTAAGTCTAAAAGATCACACCGTACATAACGCAATGATGCTGTTCCTCTACTAGTCCTCTACTAGAAAGCCTCAAGAGGCTCCCACTGCCTCTTGTTGTCTAACTTTCTCCCAGTTCAGTGTATCTATGGGAATCTATAATCGTTCTAACCAATCAGCGATATGGAGCTAGCACTCCAGTCTCCCTTCTCTCTCCAATTTTGGCTTTGTGGCTCCCAAGCAGTCGAAAAGATGAGAGGCGGTAGCCGAGGAGGAATAACAGGTGCATGGAGGGAGAAATCTATCTCCTCGTTCAAATATATCTATAATATGGCCGTCTCATATCTATAATATGGCCGTCCCTTAACCTGGACAATGCTGTCTGAATGGATCATCATTTTGGGGCGATAATCTAGGAATCTTAGCCGAGTACCAGTGATGACATGGAGTAGTGTTATAACAATTCTAGATCTAATCAAGGTTTGTATTTCAGAAACAATGCGAAAATTGTTCGAAGGTGAGTTCAAAAGACAAGCTTCATTGGCTAAGGAGTCGGCACAACAAACACCAATATGAGAAGGAATCCATTGGATTGTAAAGTATCTTTTGATAAGAATCTTTTCTAAGAGTGATGCCGCTAAAGATTTTTGAGAAAGTACCGTGTTAGAATTTATTTATATCGTAAAGTATCCGATGTGCAGTCGACATCGTAAAATATCCGATATCAGCACGTGACTATTTCTACATAATGATTTGACGCTTATCACAGCGAAATAATGGTGTACAAAATCCACTGTTTTAGGCATGTAATTCCCAACACGTAAATTTAAGTTAGGGCGCATTTGGCAACTTGTAAGTTGTTGTTGTTGTTGTTGTTGACACCCAAACCGTCCGACCTACCAGAAAGGTGTAAGGTAACTGTTTGGACGTGGCAACTTGTAAATGTAAACAGAATGACTTATCCGTACCCACGTGAAAACTCCTTATCAAGATGCAGTTGGCATTTAGTGAAATAAAGACTATTGAAGAATTCTTGGGCGTCAAAATATGAAACTATTATAAGCAGTATCTTCCTTAGTGAATGGAACGAACTAGATTCATGAGACTGATGCTGCATAATATTGTATATGGAAAGTAAACATATTTGGCAATATTTATATATTTTCTTAATTCTATGTAATTTTATGATAAATTTACTTAAAACTCGTGCAAGTTCCCATTTTCAACGACTTTTTCAAAAGATCAAAAGTGTGCATTATCTTGAGAACAACAGATCGTACGTTCTAAAATGTGTATTATTCGTTTTTTTAATGAAAAATTACGTCTGAGATGGTTATTTATTTATCATTATTGAAGATGTTTACTTTCTAATGACTTTATTAATAACTCACTTGGAAATAGGGAGAGAGGGGTATCTTCCAACTAAATACTCTTTTGAAATCAATAGCGGTCTGGTATTTATGTTGTTGTTGCTGTTTTTAATGACCTCCTGTTTTCGACGGAGTCTATACAGGACCAGTGACGCAGGAAGCAGGACAGAACGAAGAAAGTCACAAGACAAGAGAACAAGGTTTTAATACAAACAAGCATCACTGACGAAGGTCGGAGGGGCTGCAGATTCTAATTTAGACGAGGACCCAGAAGGCAGAAGACTGACTTTATCCTCAGTAAACAGCCATGCCTTACTCGGGATTCGAACCCGAGCCCACTAGACAGCAGCCGAAGACGCTATCCACTTCACCGCCTGGGCGGCTATGGTATTTATAATTCATAATACTCGTAGCAAATTTCATTCAACATGTTTCATTCATTCGTGAGATATTTCATCCAACGACTCACGCACATACATGCATACACACATGCATATACCCACACACATGCATATACCCACACACATGCATACACACACATACATACACATACACACATACACATACGCACACGCACACAGATGCCTTCTCCCCAGAGATATCAAGACAAATTTTCGATTTGTGTTCAAGGCACGGGCGCCCATACGATAGGGCAAAAGGATGCACTTGCCCTCCTGGACGTTCAAGGTCACAAAGGTGGCCATTAAGGTCGTCGATGTTGTACATTTTATCCCTGAGTTTGCCCACTGACGTTAATGGTTTGCTCACACACCCACTGGAAAACTTTCTATGGGCGCCCATGGTTTAAGGATACTTGAAACTTTCTCCTCCATCGAAAACTCGATACAATACTCTCCCTATATACTGTACGATGTATGTAGTGAAAGTAAAAAGAACATTTCAGTATTTCCCAACATGAATTGACTGTAACAAAAAGTATGTTGTTTGATGTATGAAACATCATAAAATTGGAAGCATCTCAGGGAGTTGAAAGGCATTATTTTTTACCCCATGCGTTTTCAATACAAATTCCAAGAACAATCATTGGTTTCTATTTCAGAATGTGTGAATCATACCATCTGTTTTTGATATCAGGCTCCTATTCCATTATATATTTATGTGTGTATTTCGTGGATTCCGCTCGCTAGAGATATAAGGCATATTTTTATTACGAATTTTTACTTACTTTTGCTATTGGGTGAAGTTGCATTTGTTTATATTTCGGGAATCAAATAACTATTATCGATGGTAAAAGTTCCTTTTTCTTTTGATAACTTGATTTATATGCTTATTTCAATAAATGTAAACAAAAAACGAGGTAAAGTTTCAGAAAATAAATGCGTTTATTGTGCCGCGGAGACATATTTTGAAAACCATTTACCATTTTTATTTTCGATTTTCACTATTTTGCAAACAAAAAACGTTCTTAGAGAGTAGATAATCATCATATGATGGAATTGCAGAGGTAGTATTGTAACTGTAGGAAAAATATCTCATGTATCCAACACATAACTTTTCTACTAATTTACGAATTTGGAAAGAAGTAATTTCGTAAAAGGCGTAATTTCTTACTTTATTAAAAAATGAATAAAATAAATAAACACAAATTATTCACACTAGAAATTATGTTGATTGATAATATGCTTATTACCTTTCGACAAACGATAATACCATGCGTAAATTATTACAATCAAAATTATGTTGTTTGATACATAATTTACTTATTACCTTACAACAAACGATAATAACGTGAATAAATTACTCACACTCGAAATTATGTTGTTTGATTCTTAAAT
Organism: Amaurobius ferox; assembly: GCA_951213105.1. Classification (NCBI taxonomy): domain Eukaryota; kingdom Metazoa; phylum Arthropoda; class Arachnida; order Araneae; family Amaurobiidae; genus Amaurobius; species Amaurobius ferox. The sequence continues at coordinate 35,199,220 of OX578135.1, read as the reverse complement.
ATGACAGCTAGTCACCGAAAACCATATAAATGTGTTGTGTAATAATTTTATTTTCGATTCCTACGCATTAGATTATGATCTACAACTTTGTAATTGGCTTTTCCTTCTATTTCGTTTTTGTGTCAAGTTCATAACCCTTACTTTTTCAATTAATTGCTCAAGGCTTTGTATTTTTTTCGATTCATTTTATTATTTTGTTCCTTTTATTCGATCGGCCATTGTGTTTTTTTTATATATAGATCTAATGGGTACACTCTAGCGCTTTCTTTATAAGGTGATTAAGGTGCTTAAGGAGTTTTCTAGGAATCCTGTATAAGGCCGCTCATACGAATGCCCCCACCCTTTTTAATCTACCATTTTTGAGAAATATTCATGTCTTCTTCTCCCTCAGAAAAGTATTTAGAGTTCGAGCACTCCCCTTTAATTGCCCTTTTTTTAGAATTATTGTCTTCTGCTCCCTCAAAAAATTATTGGGAGTCCTAGGCCCTATTTCATTTTTAATATCTCGTTTTCAAGAGTCATTCATCTCTTCTCCTTCAAAAAATTTATTGACGGGTCTGAGCCCTCCACACATTTCCGTGGTATCCCCCCACCCCCCGGCCCGACCTTGTATAATTCCAATACTTCCCTTTCGGATATATTACGTATTAAAGGGAAAGTGATACATTATTTTTGGATCGTATTTTCCTCGAAACTTTATTCCGAATTGTCTCTAGAAAATAATCACATGTTGCTCTGAAACTGAAAGCGGGAAACAGAAAAGAAAAGATTTACGCTGCACAAGAGAAAAAAAATATTCAGAATGAAGTGAAATGAAAATACATTTACGTCGAGAACAAAATAAATATATTTTTACAAGGCGTACTTAAAAAGGCGTTGCCAAAGCTGGGATTGCGCTCCAATTGCAGATACCATCAGCGAACTTGTCTTGTATTTTTTAGCACGAAATAATTGATACCTCAGTGGGAGCAAGAAAGTTCGCCAAGCAGCGTAATTTTATCCAGAATCAGTTTGGCTGGTTGTACCAGATGATCTGATGATCTTGGCCACTGCAACAAACTCGTACAGTTTCAGCTCAGCCTTCTTTGACATTTTGATGGTCGCTGTATGGAAGGCTTGAATTTGTTGGTTTCAATCGGGATACTCTATATTGTTTCACATAGCAAGACTTATTTCTCCCGTTTCAGATATTCCGGTTTTTTTAATGATCTTGTTGCATTAAAAATAAATAATTTCTGATTGACCCAATTTGTGTAAGGGGGTCGTATTAAAATTTAAAAAGTGTAACTTTTTGAAAATGAATGGGAGGACTATTTTATAAACGTATTCTTATTTCCTACCTTACTTTCAACATTTTTGCATTCAATTGCGCTTCAATCTTTCTGGGACACCCTATATAGTATAATGTATAGGGAAAGGTAAAGTATTGTAACGGACTCGAAAATTAGAATTCAAATTTTCGAAATAACATGTTTCAAATATCTTTTAAAAAATAGAAAGTTCGTGACGCGGAGTTTGTGCATGTATGTTAGTGTGTATATAGTAGTGTGTGTGTGCATGTCAGTGTGTGTGTGTGTCCGTGAGCCTGTAGATGCGATATCTCACTAAAGAATGCAGCGTTTCGAATATAATTCGGTACGATTAGTTCAATTAGTGAATACTGGAACCCTAATGATTTTAAACATTATCGAATAATCGTGAGAGTCCCTCTCTCAATTTTCAAATAAATTTTTGAAAAAGTCATAAATCTATCAGTTTTTATAACAATAATAAAAAATAAACCTTGCAGACACTATTTTTTATTGAAAAGCGAATGATGTAAACTTTAAAGTGCTAGCATGAACCTTTCTCGATATATTGTAAAATTTTCAAATAAATTTTCCTAAAAGAACATAAAATGTAGTTATCCATCGTCCAAAAGCACTTTCCATCTGCAATATTTAGCCACTAATTTGGCGACTTTGGCGAAATATCGCCAACTTGAGGATATTTTAAATGGTGCCAAATTAATGAAAATGTCGACAAATTGTCAAAATAACACCATATTAACGAAATTGGCGACAAATTGTGAAATGATTATTAAAATATTTTAATGTATAGATTATGTCATGTGCTACTCCAGATTTTTTTTGCGAATTTTATGAATTCAAACGTAATATTATGAAGAGTTAAAATCAATTTTATAATAATTTTATATCCAAACAGGAAATTTACATAAAAAAACATAAAGTTACAAATTAACATTAATACAGATATGTTACATACCGGAATTTTACATTATTTGTTTGTGTGTGTGCATTCAGTAGGTCAAAATCAAAACTTCAAACATCTGCAAAATTCGATAAAAGGTAACTGGACTTCCGGGACGAAATGCTTCGTCGAGTTTTTCTTTTTTAATTTAAATTAGTTTAAAATTTATGCACATAAAAGTCGAAATTTGATAAAATTTTTGCTTTTTTTTAATCTAATTTATTGAGCAAACGATTTTCTGCGATTATGGGATTTTCTGATTTCGTGAATTTTATAGATAAATTTTCAAATTTTGGAATAGAGAACTTTTCAATATTTTAAGTGTGTCATGAAAATTCGATTTAAATCGGACGAAAACTTTTAAAAATAGCATATAAAATTTATTTCTACTTTCTGCTTAAAAAATAAATTTATTTCATCAGACGAACGTAACTTTTTTCTTTTCTTGCTCAGCTTCAAGACGTAAAAGTCAATCACGAAAAATAGCGGGACATGAACTGGATAATAAAGTACGAAAATCGTACTTTTACCTAAATTTTCTAAAACAAAAACTAAACTGAATAAACGAAAATCTAGCTTTTCTAACTAAAAACACTTGAAAGACACTCGCACTGTTGATAACAGCATTCATGTACCGGTTTCGCGCTTATTATGCTATTCTCTGTATGGAATAGCCGTTATTTGCAATAGTAACAAGAAAACTTGCAATTCGCCGCAATTTTGCGAATATATATAAGAACTAGTAATTTCAGTCCAAATATGTAGCTGTCAGCAGATTTATTATATTACATGCGATCGTATTATTATATGAGATCATATTATATACAGATTGTATAAGAATTCGCTGTAAGAAATGCTACTTTCAGACCTCAAAAAATCCTTGACTTATCTAATCCTATTCTCTTATGCCCACAATGACGTGACTATGAGAATCGAATTTGCTCTTTTGCACAAGCTGATTCATTACATCAGTTTTTTGTCCTGCTTCTCATGTTCATCGTCATCGCTTGTCAAAGTAATGATTGAGAATCTGACGAATCTTCACATTCTGCTGAAGGACATGAAGGTATTGTCCGAAAACTTGGATGAAATCCCGAACATGAAAAAAATAAAAAGATGGCGGGGTTCCTGTTCAACCGTAAAATTGCTATTTACGCAATATATTTGCTTTTCTTTATGTTCCGATAATAAATTCCATAGTAAGTGAATTGTGCATGGAATTAGTTTGATTCTAAAATATTTTTCTTCTCTTAGCTATGTTTATTTTATGTTCAACGCATACGTTACTTGAAAGCTAATTTTTGTGTTTAATAGGTTAAACAATATTTCTCTGTGTGGTGTAAGTTTATTAATTTGCTAACGCGATAACTCAAAAATTTAGATCAAACTAGGGGAACGCCCTTAATATTTTTTTCTGAAATAAAATGGTAAAGAAATATAATTACGCTACAAATGTATTCTGTAATAAAGACATTTCTATACATTTATTTAAAAGCAAATAACATCATTTTCAGAAAGTTAACATTCGGACATTCTCTAAATATCACATTATCACATATCACATCATCTAGTTATTATATTTTATAACGAACAGGATGTCATCCTGTATTAATAAGCATAGCAGTGAAATGAACGGGAAGATTAGAGGCTGCACTTCAATCTTAAATCTAGTTTTGAATGTATGTTCCACTTCATCACCTTACGCACAACCATAGGGTGGAGGTCGACATAGATACAAAAATTGCTGGTTGGTTCAAATCCTCAATCAGACGGTTCTTCTCAAAGACACAATATACATCAAATTTATATGACCTTTCATCAGAACATCATTAAAATTTCAGGCGACATTTTGAGAGAAATGCTGCTTTAAAACTTGACTTCTTTAATCCTATATTTTTATGCCTACAGTAACCTAACTATGTGCGTCGTGATTAGGTCTGTTGCATACGCTGATTTATCAAATCATTTTTACTATCCTTATATGCATAGTATAATGCAAGGAGAAATATTCTGACGTAGTCAAGAACTGGAATTCGAGTTTTTGACTGAAGAGCACGTTTTAAGCATTCCTGAACGCCCATCGAACGTTTTCGAGACTATGTGTATGTGTGCGTGCGTTTGTGTGTATGTGTGTGTGCGTGCGTTTTTGTTTGTGTGTGTGTAGTAGTGTATGTGACCTTGAGTGCCAGTATGTGTGTCAGTGCACTTATGGAATTGATACATCACGAACAGATGGAATGTTTCGAATGCAATTCAGTACAAATATTACAATCGGTGAATACTGGACACTTATTGATTTTTAACGCAAAAGTTCGAGATATGCCTACAGCTTCAAATGAACTTTTGACAAAACATTAAAAAATCAGAACACCTTTAATAATGTTACGTAAATGATAATGTCTTACGTAATTTTTCATTAGAAAACGTTTACCAGTTTTAGGGTGAACCGTTCTCCAGATATTTCATTGTTTTCTAATATTGTTTTCTAATAAATTTATCAGAAATATTACATGAGATAAAAAATATATCGACTGCCGTGAAATATATTTATTTTTCATGCAATATTTTGCGACAAATTTGCTAGCATCATTCTCGTAGATCTAGTTCGTTCCATTCACGAGAGAAAATACTTGTGTAATAGTTTTGTATTTTTACGACAAACAATTCGCCAAAATGTATTTATATATGAGAAAAGCTCCATCTGTGTGTAACGCTTAGGGATTTATTTGACGAACTTGGCGATAAATTTAGCAAAATATCGCCAACTCTGCTAAATGTCGTTGCAGATTGACAAAAAGTAATAAAAATTGCAAAAATGGATCTAAATTAACGGAAATGACTCCAAATTGGTGTATTTGTTACTGAAATATTTTAATATATGGATTATATTGTTTATTGGGGATGCTATCAATGCTGATAATTGTCAATTTAGTGATACGTGAAATATAAGTTAATTGGGTATTCCGAAATACGTTGTCATTCGGAAATGCGGTAAATGTACAATTATATATTAAAAGAACTGTGCCGTGGATATTACGCATCATTTTTACACTATGAAAGAAATCAATTAATTGCAAGATGTAGGGGAAGTCATGTGCCGGTCACATTAAATGTTTTGTTATTTTTCCTGTGTTTATTGCCATCGCCTGTCAAAAGTAAGATTGAGGAGCGGAGAACTCTTCACAATCTGCTCAAGGACATGCAGAGATTGCCCAAAGACACGGGTGAAATCTCGAATATAAAAAAAAAAAAAAAAAAAAAATAAGACGATTATTATTCCGTTCGTCCCTGCGTCCCTGAAAACGATGTTTAAGGTGACGGTGGACGTTGAAATTTTTTTTACTTATTTATTGACTTACAAACGTGAAAATTTCTATAAATATTCCTCTTAACATTACTATATACAATACCATTAATTTTTTTTTCAATTTCATTATAATTTTGTATTTTTTTTAATTTAAATTTTTTTAACGAAAATTTGAAAATGCTCCTTGCGTGCGATTTGTTCACATTTGTGATTCATTTTACATTATGATCACTCAAAAACACATTATGAACAAATTTGGGTATTCATTTTTAAATCCCTTAGAAAGTTAATTTTTTAAAAATATTTTTCTGCATTAAAACTTAATTTTCATCATTTAATTAGGTTCTTATTCACTTTTAATTATCTTTAAAAGTCCAATTATAAATGCATACCCAGTTTCATTAAAAAGTATGAGAGGTATCTTCTTGCTAAATTCCAATTATCTCAGACAAAAATTAAGACGCATGGAGCATTTTAAAAGTGTAAAGCCTTTGAAAATTCCGTTTCGAAAAAAATTCATTCAACCTTTTGCTTACGGGTGGGACAGCGGCCATCCCAAACGAAGAACCTCCCAAAAAGACAGGTATTTGACATACCTTATCCCAAACAGTTCTACCCCCATTTGCAAGCATTGGCATCCATGGAAATCGTCGACAGAAACATTGCACCTGCTGCAGCAGGTGCAATGTCTTCGTTTGGGATGGACGGTCCCACCCGTAAGCAAATGTTAAATGTGTAAAATAATGTTATATATTAAAACTTTTTTTAGTCGATTTTTGCTCTCATTTCAACGTCCACCGTCCCCTTAATAGAGATATTTGCTTTTCTTTATATTTCTAGTAATAATTTTTATAAAAGTGGTGATGCGGAACCTTTTTTAATTCCAATTTAATATTTTATTGTTTCCTTTTATTAACACTTTCCAACTTAGTTTAAAAGTGCTTATGACTTTTTTCATTATGTCTGTCCGTTCGCACGATGACTGCCGTAAAAATGACTTTAACAAAATTAAATTTTAGTATGTTGTTGAAAACGTCTGCGGAACATATGGGAAGGTGAATGAATAATATCACCCAATTAGTTTTCGACTGAGCTCGACTAGAAAAAATGAAATACAATGAACCCTATGTGACCTAATTTTTCAAACATTCTTTAACTGAAGTTAAAATTCACAAATTCCCTCGAAATTTATAGGAAATATTCAAATTATCCTATAAAATATATGAACATTTTTTAGTAAAATATGTTCGGTAGTTTAGATTATATTAGGTATATAATATTGAATTAGATGTATAACAAGATGTTTAAAGAGTAAAGATTATATTAGATGCATAATTAGATCTGCAAATTTATATACCTTGTGAGGATTCTATTAATTATTATCAATTTATTCTAATACTACTTTTCCTGGTTTTAATTTATGTCCTAAACTTCTTATACTTTCATCCCGAAGAATCATATACTCATGATTGGCCAGATCTATAAGAAGGGCAGACTTTAGAATTATGTTTCTGCCATTCTGCCGAGTTCGCGCGCTTGTGTGTTCTGATTGTAGCATGGATAATTACAGCCTGCAATATTGTGATTATATATATAGTGTGTAGAAGTTTGATCATCATAGGTTCAGACTTCAAATTGAAGGCCAGTTTAGTAATAAGTTAGGTTTGAAGTTTTTTATAAATTAGTATGTCTCGGGTCGAATTTCTAATGCTAGCGTTGTAAATGATTTGTATATAGATTTGTAATATACAGGGTGCCCCAAAAACATTGACCTCGGCTTTTATTCCTTAAATATTGATTTTAGACATATATAACAAAAAAGATCAATCATGCTTAAAGCATTGATTATGAAACACTTTCCAACTTCAATGCAATTTTATTTAAACATGTCTAAAATGCAATACATTCCTCGGTAATATTTTAAAATTTATCACAATACTACATTAATTTATTATATTTGACACCTTAAACTTTCATCGAAAAAAATTAACTTCATTCAAATGACGGAATTAAAGTATATATAGCCTGGTTTAAACATCTCTAAAATGTGATCCATTCCTCGGTAATAATTTTAGAATTATCATAATACTACGATAATCTATTATATTTGAAAACATCATCGAAAACAACTGAAATTCATTCAAATGACGTCATAAAAAAAATAACACGCCTGGCTCTCTCTATAAAAGCAACATTTCATTCATAAATAATTCCTCCATTCATGTCATTCATCACAATACTATAATAATGTATTTTATTTAAAAATTAAGACCATGGAGCTACAAGTAAGTAAACTCAATGCGTAAAACTTCATCGAAAAATATCGTCCTTCTCTTTCTAAAATCAATGAATATCAGCTAAGCAGACTCCATGGACTAAATGATTTTGTGTTAAAGAATTACATCGATTCTAATACAACTCATTCTACATATTTTGCTGTTTACATTCTACATAGGTGAAAAATAGGCTTAATAGTAGAAATAATGAAATTTGGAAGAGCATTTAAACTGAAATATATTGTCATTGCGTTGTTTCAGTATGTAGATGCACAGAATTTAGGCAAAAATAAAGTAGTTTTAGGACGGATACAACACTCAATATGAATTAAAAAGAACTTTAAAAATCACGATTTTGACACAAGATGGATGCCATATATCATTTTGAAGTGGGTCATGTGATCGTTTCATATCATAGACACGTGATCGCTTCATATAAGAGGTGTTATTATTATTTTAATTTTTATTTAAAAAACAACTAAATATATTTCGCTGAATTTTTTTTTATATATTTTATGGAACAATTTGAATACTGCCTAAAATTTTCGAAGTAATTTGTGAATTTTAAATCCGCTTAAAAAATGCTTGAAAAATTGGGTCCCATAGGGCTCAATGTATTCCATTTCTTCAACCCGGGTTCAATACAAAACTAATTGGGTGATATTATTCATTTATATTCCCATAGGTCCTATAGACCGTCTGAACAACATACTAAAATTTCATCTTGATTAAGTCATTTTTACGGCAGTTATCGTGCTAACGGACAGACAGACAGACAGACAGACAGACAGACAGAATGAACAAAGTCTTAAACACTTTTCAACTTTGTTGTAAAGTGTTAATAAGTTGCGTTAAAAAAGGTACATAATTTTATGAAATCAATTAAAATTTTTAAGGGAATTAAATTTTAAGAAATGCAAAATTTAAATTTTTATACGACCCCCGTACAGCTTGATTTATACACTTTTAACTGGTTTGTTAAATTTAATGGTACGTATGTTAATGCTAAAATATTTTAGACTTTGGTCAGCATTAATTATTAATTTCAGTATTTCAGTATTGAATATGTTTAATTTTTAACACTTTACAACAAAGTTGAAAAGTGTTTATGACTTTGTTCATTCTGTCTGTCTGTCTGTCTGTCTGTCTGTCTGTCTGTCTGTCTGTCTGTCCGTTAGCACGATAACTGCCGTAAAAATGAGTTTATCAAAATGAAATTTTAGTATGTTGTTCAGACGGTCTGTAGGACCTATGGGAATATAAATAAATAATATCACCCAATTAGTTTTTTATTGAACCCGGGTTGAAAAAATGAAATACATTGAACCCTATGGGACCTAATTTTTCAAACATTTTTTAAGTAAATTTAAAATTCACGAATTGCTTCGAAATTTTTAGGAAATATTCACATTATCCCATAGAATATATAAAAAAAAATTCAGTAAAATATGTTAAGTAGTTTTTTAATTAAAAAAATTATTTAATATAGGGAAAAAAACAAATTCAATTAAATTCTGACTTTGGGATATCTTCCAGAAAGAAAAGAGAGAGATATTATATAATAAATATCTCTCCATTTGTTTAAACGTTTTGCATATGGGAGTGGCTTCATATTTTAAAATAAATTTGGTAGATAACAATTTTTCATTTTTTTTAAATTTTATATAACTCTTCATGATAAATTTAATTGATGGCATTTTAAATGCACTTTCCTACGTCCTGGAGAGTTAAAATTTGGTACACAGCTTAAATTTGTTGAACATTTTATTCGACAAAAATTTGATGGATCTTTAAATATAGATCATACATTTTTTTCGAAATGGCCTGAAAATAATCCCCGTTCACTTCTATAAATCATTGTTGTAATATTGTTAAAAATTCTGATGTGGACAGCACATGTCTTTCCCTGCAGACTCATATTCGTTCTCTTTATTTATTCAATGATAATTTGAGTTTATCTGCACAACATAAGTATTTTAAATGACATTGAATTTACGCGTTAAACTTAAATTTGGTTCTCATTTGATAGCTGGACTTATTGTTAAAGGTGGCGTTGCGAAAACGCGAAAAAACTAGAATATCTCGAGAACGGCTAGTCCTAGAGTAATGGGGTTAGTCTTATTCTTTTTGTTGTCAAAAATCACATATAAAATAGGAATTTAATTGATATAATTGAGCACACGTAGTCTTTTATTTTTATATATAACGATTTTTGCTGGCCATTTTGCAAAAATAGCCCGTTCCTTTTTCCCGAATCGTAGTAGAATAACCTACAAATGATTTATATACAAAATTTTGTTAAATTTGGTATATAAATCACTTGTAGGTTATTGAAATATTATACTCCAAATTTTGTTAAATTTGGTTCATTAGTTTTTAGCTAGAGTGGATAAAGGCAATTTCTGCGGCCATTTCGCAAAGAAGGCAGATTCTTTAATTACGAATCGTACTATAATCTAATGAACATCAGGATTTCCCACAAAAAACATACCTACCAAATTGTATGAAATTCGGTCCATTAGTTTTTCAATTAGAGTGGATGTAATATCCACACAGACACACAGAAACATACACAGATACACCCTTACACACACAGACGTCTTCCTAAAAGTAGTTTTTTCGTGTTCTAGAAGTCCCAAAACGTGTAGATACTTTGAAAATTCGAGTTCCGATCTTCGGCACGATTCCAATACTTTGAGTACATACACATACACATATATATTATCTGTGTATTATCTGTGTATCTAAATTCCGTGCCTATGCAATTACAATAGTTGTGATTTTAAATGATCCCTAAACTTTTATTATTTCTTCAAGGAAGCCTAATTTTAACATATGCAGAATGCAAATATCTCAAGCGATTGTAAGATGAATTACATAAGAATTGCTGAATTTTTTTCACACAAAATTATTTAGCTCTGGAGTCTGGAATACAAGTTATATGAATGAAATATTCATTGATTTTGCATAAAGAATCAGATGATTTATATTTCGATACAGTTTTAAGTATTTAAGTATAATAAATTACTGTAGTACTGTGATAATGTAAAAGATATTACCACTGAATGAATCACATTTTAGAAATTTTTAAATGAAATTACATTTCAGTTGGAAAGTGTTTCATAATCAATGCTTATGCATGATTGATCTTTCTTGTTGTACTTTGCTTTTATGTATTTCCCTACAATATATATATGCTATATATATATAAAGGAAAAATAATGTATATATATAAAGATAAAGAAAATATATAAAGGTAAAGAAATATATAAAGCTAAAGAAAAATAATGTATATATATAAAGAAAATATATAAAGGCAAAGAAATATACAAAGCTAAAGAAAAGTAATGTATATATATATATATATAAAGGTATAAAATCAGACGCTCCAATTTTTATGAATCTACACATTTTGATTATTTCATAATAGGAATCAAAAATTTTTGTAAAAGAAATTGGCACTCAGCCTGAACACGCAGTACCAGTGCTGAATACTGGTCCTAGACCGAAGTCATTTACAATTGTAGAACTCGCGTTCTGCCCGACCCGAAGGCCATTGAGTCGTGACCCGGTTAGGCCCGAAATGATTTGTATTCTCGTGTTAAATACATGAATTGGTGAAATTTTGGTACAAAGAATTAAATTAAAAGTCATTTTTTTTTAACATTTATTTTTACATAGTTGAAATCAACAGAATAACTTCATGTATTCTATTAAATATTATTTTTTTATTTTATAAAATTAAATTGTTTTCGTCCTGACCCGTTTCGAAATAGCGTTAGAAAATTCGGTTCCGGCCCGGCTCCCTGATCCAGCCGGTGGGTCTGAACTAATTCACTGCACGTTATCAGGATATAATTAGAACTTGACAGTTCCCTGGACGAGATCAAAACATGATGTTCGATATTATCCTCAATAGAATGGAATGTTTTTAGATCAAATATTTTATTTAAGATGACCGTACACCTTTGATATGTAAAAAAGAAAATAAATGTAACATAAGTTAATTTTTTTTTCAATATGTACTATATCAGATACGTGAGAAAATTCATAAAAATTTCCAGATTTACTTAAACTTATGTATTTAATGGTAGGAAAATCATTAAAAAGATTCAAATATCATATAAAAATAAACTCATATAAAAATTTATTAAATTAAGTATTAGAAAAATTATTATGTGGTGTTCTTTACTTTTAAAATTTTAATAATTGGTTGCGGTCGAGATAGTCTCTTTCGGCACGGCTCAATGTAAATAATTATTGCATCTGAACAAATATTTCATTAGTGTATAATTATTTAACTGAGGATTTTTTTAATTTCTATTTTTAGTACTTTAATTAGGCAATTGAGTACACCAGTTCTAAGATTTTTTTTTCAATATGAAAAACAATTTTTTTATTTGCGACGATAATAATTCAATTAAAGCATCATTATAACATTCTTCTACCCAGAAAGCTTCAGGAGAGTTTAATTATTTTTTCACTAGATACACATAAAATAACATTGAAGTACAACAGATCCGTATAAAAGATTTTTTTTCACGTTAAAGGCAACTGTTGTTTTAAAAGCAGGAAACTGCTCAACTGTTTTTTTATTGTAATCCGTAGTACTTACAATTTTTTTAAGGATCGGAGATAATAATAAAAAAATCTGATGTGGGCAACACATGACTTTCTTTATATAATGTAATGAATTTACTACTTTTACAGTAAAAAAATAGGTTTTTCTTATAGTAGGTACTAATATTCTTTCCAAGGTACTGAATTTTCGACAATTAGTCGTCATTTTCATTGATTTAGCGTCATTTTTATCCATTTGGCGAGATTTTCGTTAATTTGGCAACATTTCAAAAAGTCGTCAAATTGGCGACATTCCACCAAATTCGTCGCCAAAATCTCGCCAAGCGTTATAGACGAAGAAATAAGTAATTCTTACAGCGGGTAAATGACTATTGGCGTTCAAATACAAAAGTATTACTCAAAGTATATTTTTTCATGAATGGAACGAGCTAGATCCACGAGAATGATGTCACCCAATTTATCGCATGATATTGCATATGAAAAGTGAACATGTTTCTCAATAGGAAATATTTTTTTTTATTTTTTCTGACTTTTTGATAATTTTTTTGAAAAATGTGCAATATCTCGAGAAGGGTTCATGTTAGCGTTCTAAAATTTATGTCAATCGTTTTCTAACGAAATATTACATAAGAAATGTCTATTTGCGTAACTTTATTAGTGGTTTTGATTTTTTGATGATTTTTTCAAAATTTCAGTCAAAAATTTAGGGCGGTTCTGAACATTCGATTGCGTATAAAAACAATAGGCTTCCAGTGTTTATAGATTGTGATTTTCGTTGGATGGATTGTGATCATTCGTTTGTCAGTTATCGTCTCCACAGACTCACTAACACACACACACACACACACACACACACACAGACATCACCTCAAAAATGTTTGATTCGTGATCAGGGATGCTTGAAACGTGCTCTCCCGTCGAAAACTCCAATTCGAATTTTCGACCCCGTCACAGTACTTTCCTTATACATTATGTATATAAGGAAATTAAAAAAACGCTTTGCGTTGATACTAGATTCGAAGTATATACTTCTACCAGAAAAAATTGTAGAATCCTTAAAGAGTTTTGTGTTCATTTATGATTTCATCACAAACACCTTATTAACAAACTGCTATAACCTCTAAACCATGTTGATGATTAATTATTATTAGTTCAGCTCATTTTCTTTCCTTATATACATAGTACTGTATAAGGAAAGTATTGTGACTGGATCGAAAATTTGAATTCGAATTCGACGACACGTTTCAAGCATCCTTGAATACGAATCGAACGTTTTTGAGGTAATGCCTGTGTGTATAAGTATGTGTGTGTGTGAGAGAGAGAGTTTGGAGACAATATCTCAAGAACAAATAGAGCGATTCGAATAAAATTTAGTACGAAAATTACAATCAGTGAATATTGGAAGCATATTGCTCTTAAATGCAATCGAATGTTCAAAAGATCTCCATATTTTCGAAAGAAATTTTGAAAAAATCCTCAAAAAATTAAATTTAATCCTCAAAAAATTAATTTCAATAGAGTTACGTAAATAACCTTGTCTTATGTAATTTGTATTAGAAAACGATTGACGGAAACTTTCGTTAGCATGAACCGTTCTCGAGATATTGAACATTTTTAAAAAATATCAAACACCATATAAAATTAAAAAAGTATTAACTATTGTGAAATATGTTCACTTTTTATATGTAATATTATGCGACAAATTTATTACACCATTCTTGTGGACCTAGCTCGTGGCATGAAAAAAATACTTTGGGTAAATTTTTGTATTTGGACACCAATAGTCATTTATTTACAATAAGAATAACCTATTTCTCCGTCTATAATGCTTGACGACATTTTAGCGATGCATTTGGCGGAATATAGCTAACTTGAAGATGTTGCTAAATTGACGGAAATTTCACCGAATTGATAAGAATGACGTTAAGTTGATAAAAATGAAGACTGATGAAAATTTAGTATCTTGGAAGGAATATATGAATCGGCTATAAGAATACCATTTTCTCCGTCCGTCCTTAATGCTTGGAGAAAAAATTGTCTAGATGCTAAAACTTGGCGGCTTTTTAAATTTTGCCAAACTGCCGAAAATTTTGCTAACTGTATAAAAATATCGCGAAATTGATGATGACGCCAAGTTAATGAAACTGACGTCAAGTTAATCAATCTGATGTCAAGTTAATCAAACTGACGTCTAAATGATGAATTTATTCTTAAAATATATTTTAATATATGTAACTTTAATATATGTATTACTTTTTCTGACTTTTTGATAATTTTTTTGAAAAATGTGCAATATCTCGAGAACGGTTCATGTTAGCGTTCTAAAATTTATGTCAATCGTTTTCTAATGAAAAATTACATAAGAAATGTCTATTTGTGTAACTCTATTTGTGGTTTTGATTTTTTGACGATTTTTTAAAAATTTTATTCGAAAATTTAGGGGGGTTCTGAACGTTCGATTACGTATAAAAACAATAGACTTCCAGTGTTTATGGATTGTGATTTTTGTACTAAATTTGGTTCGAATCGGTCCATTCGTTCGTCAGTTATCGTCTCCACAGACTCACTGACACACACACACACACACACACACACACACACACACACACACACACACATACACACACACAGACATCACTTCAAAAGTGTTTGATTCGTGATCAGGGATGCTTGAAACGTGCTCTCCCGTCGAAAACTCGATTTCGAATTTTCGACTTCGTCACAATACTTTACATTATATTCCTTATACATAAGGATATATTCCTTATACATAAGGAAAGTAATATACTCTGAGTAATACTTTTGTATTTGAACGCTAATAGCTATTTATCTGCTATAAGAATAAAATATTTCTCCGTCTATAACGTTTGTCTAGATTTTGGCGACGAATTTGACGAAATGTCGCCAACTTGGCGCTTTTATTAAATGTTGCCAAATTAACGAAAATCTTGCCAAATGGATAAAAATGACGCTAAATCAATGAAAGTGACGACTAATTGTTGAAAATTCAATATCTTGGAAAGAATATAAGTATCTACTATAAGAAAAACCTATTTTTTTACTGTATATGTAGTAAATTCATTGCATTATATAAGAAAAGTCATGTGTTGCCCACATCAGATTTTTACTAT